>JAJOOR010021474.1:0-24700 GCA_036250505.1 Solanum acaule | reverse complement strand
AATAATAAATAAATAAATAAATATATATATATATATATATATATATATTATGAAATTTTTGTAGGAATACAAGAAGATTTTAATTATTTATTTTATTTGATAAATTTATTTCATAAATATTATTATTTATAAAAATTAAATGTATTATATAGATATTACTACTTACTTTCTCATTTTGTTTTAAATTTTACGTGAAATAAATATTGTTCTTAAGGGTTAACTCAATTTTTATATAATTTCTATCATTACAATAAACGTTTTTTGACATTTTTTAAAATTAGGAAAACTTAATTAATTAATGGGTTACTAATTTATATTTATTTTATTTTTAGAATGACTAAATTTATCAAATAAGCTAGTCTTGCAAAATAATTATTTTTAATTTAATAATTATGGTTATTTAATAAAGAAGAGATTATAATTTTAATAGATTTAATTTGAGCAAAACTTGGCAAACCAAGTCTTTTAAATTCAATCAATCCGCGTGCGCCACGTATTGAAGCTTAAATCTTGACCCTACGATCTAATCTAACGGCCTTAATTAATTCAAGTCAAGAAAAGTTAAGAGTCAAGTCAAGAGAAGTTAAGAGTCAAGTCAAGAGAAGTCAAGAGTCAGGTTAAGAGAAGTTCATAGAGTTTTCCAAAAGTCTTTTACAAATGTTTTAACTTTGTTTTAAGACTTGAGTTTTGAGTTGATTAAAGAGTAAAGTTTGAAGTGCATTTCTTCAAAAGAGTATATCGAGACTATGTATTCCCCAAGAGTAAATGTTTTCACATTTAAACAAGAAAGGAAATTGAGATTTCCAAAAGAGTCTTTGAGCTAGTTTTCAGTAAAGAGTAAGAGTAAAGTTCATTCTTCAAAGATTATATGGGAACTAAGTATTCCCAATAGTTCAAATGTTTTCACATTTGAGCAAGAAAGGAAATTGAGATTTCCAAGAGAGCTTTTAAGCTAAGTTTTAGAGTAATTATCTCAAACCAAAGAAAGAGTTTTGTTTTTACAAACATATGAGCTAAAGTATATTTTGGAAGTAGTATTGAGCACCGATATGGGGACGAGCTTGAGTCTAGATAACTCACGTCTCCATAAACCATGTAGTCGTCATGGGTAGTAAAGGATCATACTTTTTAGATGACTCATTAAGATACTTTTAGCATAGACTAGTGGATCCACTAAGTTAAGCGTTCTATACGACGGCAAAGTATAGGATAGTTCTGGCAATGTGGGCAAGACGTTGTATCATCACTTAGGCTCATAGTGGTGGTTGTCAGTTAGAGAAACTCCTATAGAAACTATATTACTTTATTATATGAGTAAAGTTGAGTTTGTTATTACATTTTCTTTAACGAACTAAGTTTTTTTCTACTGTTCTAAATGCTTTGTATAAATTGCACTATTATTGTTGTTTTACACTGCATTTTGAGTTGAGTTATTCAGGAGTTGAGTAAAGCCAAGGTAAGTGTTTCTTCCAGATTCTTTTCAAGCTAAAGTTATGTTTAGCATTCTAACTCGCATAGTGGTACATTCAATGTACCGATGCCAGTTGTCTTGCATCTTATTATGATGTAGATGCAGGTAACTAGGATCAACATCCAGCACCTCGTTGATCCAGTTGAGCACTCAGAGTCAGTTGGTGAGCCTCCTAGCTTTCCGGAGGATCCTTTTTATTGCTTTCAGTATTTTAGTTCATTAGGATGTTGTGGGTCCTGTCCCGACATCCATCTCAGTTGTTTAAAGGCTTCATAGACAGAGTTAGTGATGTTAGTTCATGAGTCTTTACTTTTCCTTTTCAGTTAAGTTGAGACTTGAGTTGTCACTTTGGCAGTGAATGTTATTATAATACATTCTAAGTTATATGTTGAGTAGTTTAGTTTTACTTGTTTTAAAAGTATTTTTGTTGAGTAAGTAAGTCAGGCCAAGGGTTCGCTTGGGGACAACAATGGTTCTCGAGTGCCGACCACGTCCAGGGTGTAGGCTCGGCACGTGAGACCCATGATGTTGGTAGAAATATCTCTATCATTATCCCTCTGCTCTAGAGGATATGATCACTTTAAGGGAAGTAACTTGTTGCTACAGCTTTGGGCGTTGGAACACTTCTATCAAATACAAGCAGAAAATGGCACTGAAGCAGGCTTACACAACAAAATCAGAAGTCATGTGATGAGATTGAGCATGTGGGATGCCCCAAATAATGAAGATGGTTGGCGATTTTCCTAACCCACCTCACAGAAACCATATTCAGTGGCAACTACCATGGGTCCATGGCCGAGCTCTGTTGAGAACCAACCATGCATATTTCATTGAGTTGATTGGGTTGGAAGGCTTCCAGCCTTATGCACCTCTAAGAGTCCTCCGACAGTTTGGAATTACCCAAGGCGTTCGTCTATGGTCAAATATGGCATTAGTAGAGGTCGATTATGAAGGAAGAATCCCGATCGAAATGATCGCTACTTTGGTACAAGGATGGTATGACATTCTTGACTTAGGCATGGGGGTTGAGTCGTGGTGCATTCCTGAATATTATACTTGGTTTATGATGGGAAGAATTCTCGCAAGGTCTAGTTGTGACAGGATCTTAGGGATCACAGACACCCAAAGATCAAATCAAATTGTCACGGAGCTATTGAACCTCATGCCCATCACCACAATCATGTATCATCAGGTGACCCCACAGTTTGTCGACTATCTCATACAGGTAGTTGATGATGAACTAAATGAAGAGACGGAGGAAGACCTAGAAGAGGATCCTAGAGAGCCAACTGAGGAGATGGAAGAGGATTCAGAAGATATTCAGAGCATAACCCTAACTTGTATGACCCTAGATATGGATTAGTGATGCATATGGAGAATGAACCAGTTCCAACAGTAGAAGACGCTCACTCAAAATATGGTTCCATAGGGTTTGATGAAAGGGAAGATTCAAACAACTGGGAATGAAAGATCGACAAATACCTACAGTACCACCCAGGGCCATATTATGATGGGGACGATGACGGTGACGATGCCCCAACTTTGTCATAGGTCATCTTTCTTTTTCGAGCTTTCTCCTCAAAGTGTTGTATGGCCTATTCCTCTTGTATGCCTTATGGCCACCCCTATACTTTCATTTCTTAGGTTTCTGATTGCCTACATCAGTGTAATAGCCAGATTGTCTTGATCAATGAAGTTATGTTTGCTCCAAATCTAAAATGTGTTTAAATGGATCATTCATTATCAAACTAATTGCAATGTAGGCCTACCTCAGGAAAAAAGAGGTTCTATATTAGGGCGCGTCTTGAATGTCGCCAAATTGGTGTATATATGTGTTACACTTACATATTTGTTACGACTTTCAATATTTCCCAAACTAACATAGTTTCCTTTTTTTCATCATTTGTCCCTAAAAGTGCGTTGATTTGTGTCGACTTGCAAATTGGCTGACTCACGATACAACCTTTGATCAAAAGGAAAGATGACTGATAAAGATGAGTTCAACGTTGCTGTAAACATAATGATACCTATTGAGAACCTTGAAGGTTCTCAAAACATGAGAGACATCCAAAATGAAGAGAAAATGGATCATATGGAGCAAGAACTCGAGATCTTGAGGGAAGAATTATGCCAAGTGCGGGACTTGGCCAAACTATCGGCTACCACTTTCCCTACTTTCAAGACGCCTATCTACTTCGCAAAGGCTGACTTGCCTTCTGCCTACATGCCAAATCAGCCAGAACAAACTCAACACGTTCCCGCACACGGTTAAGTTCCACCAACTTTCCAACCCTAGTCAAGACCGTTCTTAACCTCTTTAATCGCGACCCTACCATACCTACAATGCAGCAGATACTTGGGGCACATGTCGCCGCTCCCTACGAGCCACATGTCGCCGCTCCCTACGAGCCACATGTTCCACATGTATATGTCGTTGGAGCTCCTACCTTCACAACGCCAGTTGTGGTTAGTGTCCCGTACGAGGTCGATCAATAAGCAGAAATGGAGAAAGATGCTCGGTTGAAAGAGGATGCATCGATCAATGCCCAACTTCATGGTCTGAGAAAGGCATTGAAAAACTTACAAGTCACTAGAGGAACAGAGAGTCTGGATTATGATGACATGTGCATTCATCCAGACATTGACATGTCGGTAGGGTACAAACCACCGAAGTTTGACATGTTTGATGGAAAGGGTGACCCTCACGCACATTTAAGGGTATACTGTGACAAGTTAGTCGGTGTAGGGAGAAATGAGAAGTTGAGGATGAAGTTGTTTATCTGGAGTTTGTTTGGAGAAGCATTAACCTGGTATACCCGCCAAGACCCTCGCAAATGGCGTGATTGGCAAGAAATGGCTGAGGATTTCATGACTTGTTTTAGATTCAATACTGTGCTAATAGATTCTCATTGGCCAACATACAAAAGAAGCCATCAGAGAATTTCAAGGAGTACGTACGACGTTGGAGAACTAGAGCCACAAGAGTGCAACCACCACTAGATGAGAGTGAGCTCTCGAAGTACTTTATTTGAGCTCAAGAAGGAGTCTACTTTGACAAGATAATGTCAATGATGGGCCAGAAGTTAGCAGAATTGGTCAAGATGGGAGACTTTATAGAGGATGGTGTTAAATCTGGGAAGATTCAGTCTATGGTTGCATTGCAAGCTGCAAGTAGGGCCATACAGTCAGGTGTCATTGGAGGCATTAAAAAGAAACGGGAGGATGTTTCAGCTGTCACTCACAAACAAGGAGGACCATCCCACCAATACCCCAATAATCCCCAATTTGTTGCACATACTTCATACGTCCCATACCAAGTATATAATACCCAACCACACTATAATCCGCCCCGCACCCCGGTCCGAACCCTCTCAGCACCAGCATACCAAAATCCCCCAAGACCGTATGTCCCTGTTCAAGCACCAATCCACCAAAATAGACCAGCATATGCATCGAGACCATGTCCAAATCTCGAAGCTAAAAATGATCGCGTTTACACACCTATTGCTGAACCTTAAGCCCAATTGTTTGAGAGGTTGAGGACAGCAGGAGTGTTGCAACCAGTTGAAGGAAAACTTCCTGATCCAATCCCTCGTAACTTCAATGGAAACAAGTGATGCGCTTACCACTCGGGAATCCAAGGACATGACATAGAATATTGTTACGGTTTGAAGAACCAAATCGAGTCTTTGATCAAGTACTTCGATCGACACTGTTGTGGCTTAAGGGATGACTAGGTCGGGGAGGTGTTATGCCCCAGAGGATCTAAATCAAAGAGTTCTTGGAAAAGAACAGAATCCAAAGAAGAATGTTATCGATGCTGAAACCGCAAAATTTTGGAAGAAGATGCAGCCTAAAGACCATTCAATCGAAGAGCAACTGAAGAAGACTCCAGCCCACATATCCATTTTGTCTCTGCTTATGAGTTTTAAAGCTCATAGAAATGCTTTGATAGAAGTGTTAGACAGAGCGAACATCCCAAAAGAGACCATAAATGAAACCTTTGCTTCAACTATTGGAAGAATAGTGGAAGCTAAGAAGATTTCTTTCCATGATGATGAACTGCCTGCAGAAGGAGCTGGGCACAACAAAGCGCTTCACATCGCAGTCAAATGTGGTGATAAGATTGTGACTCGAGTTCTAATTGATGGTGGTTCTAGATACAACATATGTCCTTTCACCACTCTGAGGGATTTGGGTGCAAATATGGGAAAGATAAGGGAAAGTCGTGTGAAAGTTATAGCTTTTGATGGAGCGCAAAGAAGTGTCATTGGAAAAATCTATCTAACATTACAGGTGGGGCCGGCTGAATTCCCCATTCTATTTCAATTGTTGGATTTATCATACAACTACAAACTTTTGTTGGGAAGACCATAGGTTCACTTTGCGAGAGAGGTTTCTTCCACTCTTCATCAATGTGTAAAGTTTGAGTAGGGTCGCACAGAAGTTACCATCTTGTGACACCCCGGAAACTAGTAGACTAAACTAGAGCCACAAGCTAGGGTTCTAAGGTTTGATGTATGTGAAATAAAGTCGTAGATGAGACTTTACGTACTTAGAATGAGGGACTTAGAAGTTGAACGTCAAGACACGTTTTAGACCTCATAGTTTAGAAGGTCATCTATGGAGTGGTATAGGGTTGCAAGGGCAAAGGCCAAGGCCAAGGGGGCAAGGCCCTAGCCAAGGGCCAAGGCTGCCCAACCCTGGCCAAGTCTGCCTCAAAGACCACGACCACTTTCACGGCCAGTGGTCTTGAACACATACCATGAAGTGGTCCATTAAGATGACTTAGGATGGTGGGAGGCAAGGCCATGAGGCCAAGCTACTGCCCCAAGTTCACGAACCACTTCACGAGTCGTTGGCTTGACCACGGCCCGTCAAAGTGCTCGTGAAGGTGCCTTAGTGTTATAGGGTCTTGGCAGGTTGTAGGAGCCACTGGTCAAAGAAACACGGGGACCACCACGGGACATGGTACCGTTGACCAGCCGTCATAGTGGCCGTGGTGCCTGGACAGGACAGCCAAGTTAATGAACTTTTGGGTAAATTCCTATTCGACTAGGTTTAAGTGGGGGTCATTTTGTATGTCTTTTATTCACCTATTTAGACTATTTTAAGTCATTAGCGCCCAAGTTTAAGTCACTTTACATTAGACACAATTCAAAACCCCAAATCACTCCTCTCTCAAATATTTCTCTCTCTAAAAAGAACCTCCATTGAAAAAGAAGGAGCTAGGGTTGAAGCTAATGTCAAGAACAAAGGCTCCATTGCTAAAGGCTTGTGCTAGGGATTTGATTAATTTATGTTTAAATCTTCATTTATGTGTTCTTCCACCCAAGAGTCCCCTAGAATTTCTCCTAATTTGTGAAGAAGAACCCCAATCAAGTTAAGGTTACTTCCAATGTATGGGTTTTAGGTGTGTATGATTCCAAATAGTTGGATACTACTCATATATGGTTAATTTAGTGTTGATTCATGATATTATGAAGATTTTATATGAATTCCTTGGTTAACCCTAATTTTCAAAGTATGTGGGTTTATGCTTTTGGATGAGAAATTGATGATTCTTGCTAGATTCTCTTGGGTTGTTATCATATATAGAGCTTATCCAAGAATGTGAATATGAAATCATGAATTGAACTAGACTTATGCATGTATGTTAGAACATGAATTGAAATGATTAAGAATTGGGACTTTTGATGAATTATGCTTAGAATTACCTATGACTAAGGCTTGTGACTAGTATGTGTGGTGATTTAGACTAGTATGATGATTGTGGAGTAAAGATGGAATGTAGGGCTTGAAATCATAATGTTGGTCACTAGGGCTTAATGAGTAAGCCTAATAGGATGAACTAGTTTGCATTGATTTGATTCACAATATAGATAGAGTTATAGTGGAAGGCTCTTACCCACATGACCTACTTAGAACTATATGTATGCATGTATGTAGAATGTGAAGGGTTAATTACCAAAAATGAATCATGTTTGTTGGAATAGAATAGCTTGAGGTTGAGTCTTATGATTCCTTCATGGATAGTTGAATTATGTAGCTTGGGATGCTAGATCTCATGGTAGCTTGGGATGGAGGAATTAAGCTCTTCTAAGGTTAGCTTGAACTAGCATTGGTAGGATGCTTTTCATGGTAGCTTGCATTAGTATAGGCACGGTAGCCTAGAATTGAGGATCTATACTCTCATATGGGTAGCTTGAACTAGCATTGTTAGAATGCACTTCATGGTAGCTTGATTTGGTTAGGCCAAGACCATTTCATGGTAGCTTAGGATTGAGATACCACACTCTCCTAAGGATAGCTTAGGGTTGAGGATTCATACTCCCCTAAGGGTAGCTTGCATCATATTGAATGTTTGCATGGTATCTAGGTTGGTATACTTGTATCCTTTCTAGGATAGCTTGGATTGCATGGTAAGGTGTTTTCCATGGTAGTTAGGTCTAGCCTACTATGTGCTATTCTTGATAGTATAGAATGATAAGTAGTAAGCATTGAGTAAGCTAGCCTAAAGGAGTACTTAGTGTGAGTGGTAGTATGGGATGTCATTTATACATGGCACAAGTATGACTTGAAGCTACTTATGAAGTGTCCTCTTATGTGATGTATGCCTAGCTTGGATTGTTGTTATAATTGCCTTCCATGATATGATCGACTTAAGATGATAGTTCCTTGTCACTATGAAAGTAGGTCAATAGTGACACTTAGTAATGGTAAATATGAATATGGTGACTTCAAGGGTATGCTTAGTGTGTGTGGTATTATGGGATGCCCCACATGCATTGCACAAGTGTGCCTTAAGGTTACTTAGGAGTATAAGTGCTCTTATGATATGAAAACCTAGGTCTTGACTATGAAGGTGGAGTATGACCAAGAATGACCAAAGAGAGGTACTTAGCTTGGATAGTATTATGGGATGCTATCTTTGCCTTGCACAAGTATGCTTGGAGGTGGCTTGTTAAGTAGTTCTCTTGAATATGAAAGGCTAATGGTTGGAGTATGAACTTATGAATGTCTTATGTTGACTTGTGATGGTATGATGCTTATGTTGGAGTTTATGTTATGAATATGTTATTGTCTCTTATGCTTATGTCTTATGTTGACTAACCATTTGAGATGCTTTATGATGTTATGCTAGCTTTCATACTTGGTACATTTTGTACTAACGCATATTGCCTACATTCTAATAAAATGTAGGGTGTTGGGAGATTGAGTTGCTTGGAGGCTAGGTTCCTAAGTGCAAGAATACTTGAAGATTTGGTGAGTCCTCATAGCTTCGAGGACAAACCCATTTATGTTCCTTTTATGTCTTTTCTTATGTTTTAGACTTTATATGGGCTGCATCCCAAGACTTTTATTCATGTTATTCATAGATGGTTTGAGACAAAGATTTTAGTAAAGACTTCCACTTTTATGAAATGCTTTCGATTGTATGTTTAAAGAAAATTTTAAATTTTTCCCTACTTTTCTATGATCTTATGTTATAATGATGGTAAGGGCTTGTATGCGACCCCTTCGGGGTTAAGTACGCCATGTTACTTCTAGGGGGTACCCCTGCGTCATGACACATCCACGGGGAGCTCAATCACCCCATCCTTTCTGTTAATTCTATCCCAGTCACTGATGAGTTAGACGGAGCCACTTTTCACACTTTGGAAATCATGCAAGCTGTAAGGGTCAGTGAGGAAATAGAGCCAAATAATACAAAATTGTCAAGTGCAGCAAAAATAGTTGCGTCAGAGATGTTGAAGTATGGGTATCAGCCAAAGAGTGGACTTGGACCAAAGTCCAATGGCATAGTTGAGCCAATCCAGCTGAAGCATCAAAGAGGCACCAACGGACTCGGATATGAGCCTATCTCAGGAAGAGTCCACCAGGGGCAAAGCAATACAATCTTCGTACTAGAAAAAGCTTTGATTCCAGATCAACCTGGTGATGATCACATCGTAGAAGGAATAGGCAATCTATTTGTGGCCATGGCTGGAGAAGAGGAAGAGATAAATCTCAGCAAATTGACCATTCGTGATGCCGAACATGGAGAAATCTTACAGAACTGGACCATCAGCCCGTCCCTGTTTCAACCAGAGTCTTGGTAGTGTGGAAACGAAAGTTTTATTTTAAAATTCGCATGATCAAATTGAGGCTTGAATCATGCCTAATCTTTTGTTGCTTGCCTCTTCTAAAACCTAGAATGCTTTGAAATAAAAGTCTTTATTTTTCTTTAAAAATTTTCTCTTTTTCAACGGTTATGACATGTAACGAATCTACCGAGCAGGGTGAAAGTGATGAAGAAGATCACAAAGAGTACGATGAAAGCATGATGCCTGAAAATCTACCACATGAGATCGAACAAGTTGAAAGTCAGAAAAAAAACCAATATAGATGAAACAGAGGTCGTCAACTTAGGAGAGGAGGAAATCGTGAAGGAAAAATGAGTCAGCATACATTTGGAGGTTGAAAGAAAACAAGAGTTAATAGAGTTGCTTAAGCAGTACGTTGATGTATTTGCTTGGTCTTATGATGACATGCCAGGATTAAGCACTGATATTGTCTCGCACAAATTACCAACTGATCCCACTTGTCTATCCGTTAAGCAAAAGACAAGAAAGTTCAGGCCAGATTTGACTTTAAGGATCAAGGAGGAGGAGGTAACTAAGCAAATCGAGGTGAACGTTGTGAGGGTTACAAACTACCCCACATGGTTAGCCAACATTGTGCCTGTGCCAAAAAAGATTGGAAATATCAGAATATGTGTGGACTATCGAGTTCTCAATAGAGTCAGTCCTAAGGATGACTTCCCTATTCCAAATATTCATATACTCATTGATAATTGTGCAAAACATGAGTTGCAATCATTTGTCGATTGCTTTGCAGGATATACCAAATCCTGATGGATGAAGATGATACAAAAAATACAGCATTTATCACTCCATGGGAAGTGTATTGCTATAGAGTAATGACATTTGGTCCCAAAAATGTTGGTGCAACCTTCATGAGGGCCATGACTACCCTTTTTCACGATATGATCCACAAGGAAATTGAAGTGTACGTGGATGATGTCGTTATCAAATCCAAAAGAAGTTCAGACCACCTAGATGACTTACGAAAGTTCTTTGAGAGGTTGCGTAAGTATAATATGAAGTTGAATCCAGCAAAGTGTGCATTTGGAGTACCCGCAGGAAAACTATTGGGATTCATCGTTAGCAGGAAAGGCATAGAATTGGATCCATCAAAGATAAAAGCAATCCAAGAGTTATCTCCACCCAAGACCAGGAAGGACGTGATGAGTTTCTTAGGAAAACCAAATTACATCAGTCGGTTCATAGCTCAATCTACAGTGATCTGTGAACCCATATTCAAATTACTGAAGTAGGATGTTGCCACGAAATGGACAGAGGAATGCCAAAAGGCTTTCGATAGAATCAAAGAATACTTATTCAACCCATCAGTGTTGGTCCCACCAGAGCCTGGAAAGCCTTTGTTATTATATCTATCTGTCATGGATAATGCATTTGGATGTGTATTCGGGTAGTATGATGAGACGGGTAGAAAAGAGCAAGTTATTTACTATTTGAGCAAGAAGTTCACACCATACGAGGACAGATAAACCTTGTCGGAACGAACATGTTGCGCTTTGACTTGGATTGCGCAAAAATTTAGGCATTACATGTCTGCATACACCACGTACTTGATCTCAAGAATGGATCCACTCAAGTACATCTTTCAGAAACCAATGCCTATAGGTAAGCTAGCAAAGTGGCAAATTTTGTTGAGTGAGTTTGATATCGTGTACGTGACACAGAAGGACATCAAAGGAGAAGCCCCGGCTGATCACCTCGGAGAAAACCCGATGGACCAGGATTACAAGCCGCTCATGACCTACTTCCCTGATGAAGATGTTTTATTTGTAGGATAAGACATATCAGAGTCGTATGATGGATGTGGGATGTTCTTTGATGGAGCATCAAACTCTATTGGAATTGGAATAAGAGCAGTCTTAATTTGGAAACAGGTCAGTATTACCCAATCTCGGCCAAGATTAGGTTCTACTGTACCAATAACATGGCGGAATATGAAGCTTGTATTCTCAGACTCAGGTTGGCCATCGACATGAACATCAAAGAACTCTTGGTTATAGGAGATTCTGACTTATTGGTTCACCAGGTGCAATGAGAATGGACCACTAAGAATGTCAAGATCCTGCCTTATTTGCATTACATAAAAGAGTTGAGTAGGAAATTCACAAGGATTGACTTCAAGCATGTCCCTCGAGCTCAAAATGAGTTTGTCGATGCTTTGGCCACATTGTCCTCGACATCCAGACAAGAATTACATCGACCCTATCGATATAGAGATACATGATCAACCTGCATACTGTTTTCATGTAGATGAGGAACTGGATGGAAAACCCGGTACTATGACATCAGAAGATTGATAGAAGCACAAGAATATCCTGAAAATGCCACAAGCAAGCATAAATGGACTTTGAAGAGGATGGTCAATCATTTCTTCCTTAACGGAGAAATCCTATATAGGAGAACTTCGGATTTAGGATTGCTAAGGTGTGTCGACGCCGCAGAAGTGACAAGGCTTTTGGAAGAAATACATGCATTGACATGTGGACGCCACATGAATGGGTTCACTCTGGCAAAGAAAATTCTAAGAGCTGGATATTTTTGGATGACCACGGAGAGAGATAGCATCCGGTATGTGCAAAAGTGTCATCAATTTCAAGTACATGGGGATTTTATAGGGTTCCACTGAATGAGCTCAATGTGATGGGTTACCCTTGGCCATTTGCCGTTTGGGGCATGGATGTTATTGGACCCATAGAGCCTCCTGCATCAAATGGACATCGTTTCATTTTGGTGGCTATCAATTATTCACAAAATGGGTCGAAGCTTCGACATACAAGGTAGTGACTAAGAAGGTAGTTGCAAACTTTGTTCGCAACAATATAGTTTGTCGATTTGGAATTCCAGAATCAATCATAACAGATAATGCAGCCAACCTCAACAACGATCTTATGTGGGAAACTTGTGAAAGGTTCAAGATTGTTCATCGAAATTCCACAGTTTACCGGCCACTGATGAATGGAGCAGTTGAGGTTGCAAATTAGAATATCAAGAAGATTTTAAGGAAAATAGTGGACAGTCACAGGCAATGGCATGAGAAGCTAACATATGATTTACTCAGTTATCGCACCACAATCAGAACATCAACTAGGGCAACTCCGTATATGTTGGTTTATGGTTCGGAGGTAGTAATACCTGCCGAGGTGGAAATACCATGTTTAAGGATTATCTAAGAGGTTGGTCTGGACGATGCAGAATGGATACGTAGAAGGCATGAACAATTGATGCTCATCGATGAAAAGAGGATGGACGCGGTTTGTCATGGACAACTCTATCAGAACAGAATGACCAAAGCATTCAACAAGAAAGTCAAACCCCGACAGTTCACACCGGGGAAGTTAGTATTGAAGAATATCTTTCCTCACCAAGGAGAAGCTAAAGGGAAATTTGCACCAAATTTTCAAGGACCCTACTGGTTCACAAAGTACTCTCTGGAGGAGCAGTAATCTTAGCAGAAATGGACGGCAGAGTGAACATAATAAAGCCAATCAATTCCCTCGATGGGATACGTAGGCAATCCTTGTCGGATTCGGTCCCTTGCATATTTTTCACTTTCCTATTGTATTTTGACTACGTCCTGACCTGATTCTGTTTGCATGCGTAGGCAGCCTGAGTCAGGTTCGGTCATTGCATAACATGTTTCTTACTTTTCCTTCATAGTTTTCAGTCTTCTATTGTAATCGAACTACGTTACGACCCGATTCTACTTGGATACATAGGCAGCCGAGTCAGGCCCGATTATTGCATTTCATATTTTCACTCTCCCTTGTTGTATTTGAACTACGTCCTGACCTGATTCCACTTGGATATGTAGGCAGCCTGAGTCAGGTTCGGTCATTGGATTACATTTTTCTTACTTTTCCTCTATATTTTTCATTCTTCTATTGTAATCGAACTACGTTACGACCTGATTCCACTTGGATAAGTAGGCAACTTGAGTCAAGCTTGGTCATTGCATTACATAATTCTATTTCTCCCACTTATAGTCAAACTACGTTGCGATCTGATTCCTACTTTGGGGATACGTAGGTAGACTGAGTCAGGCTCGATCAATGCACTGCATAATTTCCACTTTTTTTGTTACCCTTAGGAAACACGTCCTCATAGTTAGCGTAACCTCAGAATATGAAGAATCTTGATCGTTGCAGTGTCTGCAAAAGAGATTGGAAAGCTTTATCAGGAGGGTAAAAGCTACAAGAAGACTATGTTGGATATAGTCAACAAAATGTAAATCTCGATGGACTTCGTAACATGTCATAATCTAAAAAATGCTGGAGAATTACTATATATATATATATACATAATATATACGTAATACACTTATTTGCTAGAAAAACAAGCTAATCCTTTCAAAAGATTTTTATACTCTTCCACCTGCCAAGTCTCTAGGTTAAGCAACTATGTGCAGGACAAAGAAGGTGCCGAAGGATTCCAGTTACGAGGCTTCAGTCCGCGAGTCGATACAAATCAACACCCCTTCCCAAACAAAAAAATTTTCTTTGGGTGCAGGAATACATGAATCAAGAAAGATAACATCAAGCCTCGGGGCACGACCGGAGGCGCCATTCGACTTCTCACAATCATGAGCCAAAATACTTTTCCCCTACTTTATTTCCTAAAATTACTTCAACCTACATATTATGTCTAAGAATATTTTTTTTAAATCTTTGCAGGTACGCTCAAGATCTAGACCTAATACTGAAGAAAAGAGGATCTTCGTAGAAAAATAGGATAGTTAGCTTTCTGTCAAAATAACTCCACCAACTGGAGCTTGTAATCTAACCTCATAAACAACTCCACCAATCGGAGACCACCGTCAAATATCATCAAACTCCGCCAACCGGAGGTTGTACATAGCAAACATCGATCGACCTCCACTAAATCGGAGCATGTATATAAGCAAAAGAAGAAAAATTCTGCCAATCGGAGGCTAACATCGTAGTGACGTCACCAAAGCTCCACCGATCAGGGGAATGCAAGCATAGCGACGCTGTCATACGCCGACAATCAAATGTTACATTACAAGCTTTACACAGCCAGATACATGATTTTACATTACAATAACCCTGTCGGTCGGAGGTTTTACATTACAAGCTTTACACAGCCGGAAGCAGGCTTTTACATTACAACAGCCCCGCCAGTCGGAGGCCTTTACATTACAAGTTACTTTACCTACATCACATTCACAACACAATAAGAAGACATCAACAATCATTTGAACATCTACATTCTACTCTTTACATTACTATTTCAATTTATAATTTTTGAACCGCAACAGGTACTTTTCACCCTTTTACATGTTTTGCAGGACAACGCATTACAACGAGGAACTCCCTTTAAGAAGCAAACTAGGGCAAGTTAGAGCGATGTCAAGCATCACTAACTACGTCAAGGATTCACTTTCGAAACTCAACTCGACTCGATTTTCAGGAGTTCAAATTTAAATCTTACTTATAACTCTTTCATGTCTTAGTTCATTATAACTCGACACTAGGGCATCCTTTTGAAAATTCATCTATCTACCATAAGTCTTCAGTAGAAATTGCTACAAAGCATTTTTCATCCAAGTTTTTAAGGACTGTGTCACATCCCTCTATTCTTGCTAATATCTTCATACCTCACCATCAAAAGATTTTAGTATTACCATAACTCCATACTGGGCAAATTTTAATCAAAATTTGCTATGGTCTTACACTCTCGAACTACATATGGCCTGATTTCTCATTAAACCTGAGATACGTAGGTAGCTCAGAAGCCAGAGTTCAGCCATTACTCCATAAACATTTCTTGCCAAGTTGTTGCTCAAAGTATATTTTGGTGGTTGCCTAAATTGGATCGTGTCAATGTGTCTTTGTCCACGTCTTCTCTACTCTCCTTCATGGACAAAGAAAGGGGCAAGATGTTGACACCCAATTTTAGCTCTCCACATTTATTTAACTAAAGTTTTAATAAAAAATAATAATAATAATAAAATATATATATATGTTATGAAATTTTTGTAGTAATACAAAAAGATTTTAATTATTTATTTTATTTCATAAATATTATTTTTCATAAATATTATTTTTCATAAAAATTAAATGTATTATATAAATATTACTACTTACTTTCTCATTTTTTTTATTTTACGTCAAATAAATATTGTTCTTAAGGGTTAACTCAATTTTTTTACAATTTCTATCGTTACAATAAACATTTTTTGACATTTTTTTAAAATTAGGAAAGCTTAATTAATTAATGAGTTACTAATTTATATTAATTTTATTTTTAGAATGACTAATTTTATCAAATAAGCTAGTCTTGCAAAATAATTATTTTTAATTTAATAAATTATGGGTATTTAATAAAGAAGAGATTATAATTTTAATAGATTTAATTTGAGCAAAACTTGGCAATCCAAGTCTTTTTAATTCAGCCAATCCGCGTGCGCCACGTAGGAAGCACATGGATTGTGCTTTTTCAGCTTAAATCTTGACCCTACGATCTAATCTAACGACCTTAATTAATTCATCCTTTTACTATATATATATATATATCTATAATTTATTTATTTTTAAAAAACTCATTTTATTAACCGTCCGATCAAACAATCAGACGGCCAAAATTAAATCAATACTTTTCTTCTTTCCCAAAATAGACTCTACTGCCGCCCTATACTCTTCTTTTCCACAAGTCACGATCGTTCATCTTCTTTTCCTGAAAAGACACCTCAATACTCTTCACATTTTTTCAGAAAACGTGTCTGCCCCCTCGCATCCCCCTTGTTGCGTATTCTTTCTTGGGAAGAACAGCGACCAGTCGCATCAATCCAGCAAACTCGGAAAAGCTACAGCAAGTGGCGCCGACGGTACAACAGCACGTGTTCTCCCATAGCGTCCATCATAGAAACGGCTCTGGGCCACCGAAAAAGGCCTCATCAATCACTCATCCTCTCAAATCGACCTGAAAAGGTCGATTCTTGAGAGATTTGGTCATCCCCTTCATCATTTCTTTCTTGTTTCCTCTGAGATTAGCGTTTCCAAGAATTCAAATTTTGATTTCTTGGAGCCAAATTTGGGCTATAAAAGGGAACCTATTCGGTCCTCATGAGGGATCATCCGAAATATGTTATGAAGCTGTGTTCAAAATTCTAAGTGCAAGACAATTGATCGATTGGAATATGTTATGAATCTGTGTTCAAAATTCTAAGCATTGTCGCATACATCATGTTCTAAAAATAAAAATAAAAATAAAAATCGAATATATCCATGTTAAGGAATATATTCATAGTTTGGTGTTAATTAACTGTAAAGTATGTCTTCATTTTGCTATCGTATTTTAGTATAAACTTGGCTCGCGCAGGATCGAACTTGTCTTGATCAGCAATTAGCCTTATCGAGTAAAATGTCTTCTTGTTAATATGTTTTTCTCTTAGTTTTGGTTAAGAACTTTCAGGCTGTGATTATAGGGAGATACCTTTTTATTGAAACATCAAAGCATGAATTAAATTGATTTGGCAGATTGTAAATTAAGTCTCTAGTTATTTGTTTTTTATTTTGAGAAGGTTCATTTACACTATTGTATATTTCCTCTTGTGAAACTTAACATATATGACCTTCATATTTAATATTTTTCTGCAACTTTTCCTTTGTTTGTAGTTTGGCTAAAAGATTTAGACTTGAAAATGGACAATAATGAATGGATGCCTGCTTAAAACGTTCTCTTATGTATACACATAAAGAGAATAAATATAAGTGAGGACTTATTGAAATCAATACACATTTGCTTAAGATTACCTACTTGTCCAAGTGTCTGAATATGGGCTAAATAAGAATGCCAATACTAGTTATCCTCTTCTACTTCATTTTTTTGGGATTATCTTTGGATGCTTGTGTGTACTAAGATAAGAAACTGTTGTTTGTTAAGTCAACAAAATCGTTCATGATTACTCAAGCTTGAAATCTGCCCATAACCTTAGAACCAAACGTTTTCATTTTTTTATTGGATACGACCAAATATGTAAAAGTAATGTAAACCAAATGGTAACCTCTAACCATTGACCAAAGGTTTGTGGTCACTCGTATGATAAATCCTGTAAGTTTTAATGTTCTATTGCTAGAATTCTATTTTTGTTGATCATGTAGTTTGATTTGCTTAAAATTGCGGTACATGTTCCTTAGGAATTTTGACAAACAAGTTTTATGTAGTATGCTTAGTATGTGTTTAAAATTTGAGAAAGTACTATATGATAATTTGTTTCTCATAGTATTTTTTTTTAAGAAAAAAAAAGTTGCAGCTCGTTCAAGTACATTTCATTATTTGTTTGTCATTCATGTTATGTTAAATATAAAATTTCTAATCTTTCTTTCTTCTTATGTTTCATGTACAACCGGAGGGCTGGAGTTTCTACTTTGGAACTCGTTATTGCCTTTTTCCCCTCTTCCTTACCGGTAGGGCAATCTTCTCTTATGGCCTTCACCCCCCGCCCGGAAATAGAGAACCAAGCCCCTTTCTGATCCATTCATTTCTGCAAGCAGGGAGGATCCAGAGCGTTGCCTAAAAGGCCAACAGCAATTAGGATCATCGCAACACTTGGAGTCTCATAAATAGGAGTCCAACGTTCTTTAGCCTCCCCTTTTATGATTTTAATTATATTGTTTTGATATGTTGACTAACCTTTACTTATGTCTACATAACTCTTAAGTTTTGATAGATTAAATTGTTTGCCCTTTTATTTTTGAAGATTATTGATGTGACCTAATGTTATTTGCTAAACAAGATTAAAGTTATACTGTAAGCTCTTGGGCAACACTTTTAGAACAAAAAAAAATGATAAAGATATTTCTTCTTGAAAAATAGGTTAACTCATAACATTTTTAGGCCTTTCAAAGTTGAGGAAGAGAAATTCATATCGACTTAGGCCTTCATGTTAAGAAAAACTTATTATTTAAAAACTTCCAAAATGACTTTGAGATTAGTTTAAAGGCTTTAATAATTACCTTTTAGGAAACATATATATTTTTAGAAAATAAATAGGGAAGTAGGCCTATATATTTTATTAACAAAATAAATATAACTATAGAATAAGTCCCAATAGTTAGGCTATTTTATATTCTTTAGATCTTCTTTTTTTTTTTTATCAAACTTCGACAGATGTCCATTTATTAACCAAAAAACTCCAGACTTGGGCTAAAGGAAGCCCAAGAAACGCTTCACAAAACGGAAAGTACAAAAATGTTGCTAAAAAAATACTTTAATCTCTTCACATGCTATTTCATGATTTTAGATATGCCAATAGGTCCAAAATACAAGGTACATACATATATATGTCATGCACATAAGAGGTATAAATTCTATATTTTATATTTATTTTCTCTACACATGACCTATTATTTTGTTATACTTTATATTATTTTTCTCATATCCACTATCCTCTTTACGAATATTATTTATTTTTATAATTTATAAATCCCTACACTTTCACATACATATTATTTTACCATATATAACCTATCGTCAACTTATCCCTACATGTCAATAAAACAATAAATTTCATAAGTTTTAAACAACATACATATATATACTATACTTTACAATAAATATATTCAAGATCACAAACTTTATATAATATTTTTAACATTTAGTATCATTATTATTTATTTTATTCATTTTTTTTTGGAAACTCTATTTTACGTATTTTCATTCAAATTATATACCACACATACTATTATATACTTATTCCGACTATTATCTTATTTTTTACGTCTTAATTTTATATAAATAAAAATGACAGATTTCCATATCCTTTAGACTCAACATTTATATATTTTGGATAAACTTACATAAGACACATCCATATTTTCGAACATATAAAATTGTCATATATTTTAAGTCCATATATTTATTTACTTATTTATTTTACTGTAGGATAAATATACTACTAGTAATTTTATTTTATAGATGTATATATGTAATACCTTGTATTTACCCTTTTTTTAACTAATTTTAAATTTTAAAGCAAATAAATTTTCCTAATTATTTTTCCTAAATTGAGTTTAAGGACTATCTTCTGATAGACTCTGAGGGATGATTAATACCTTCTCCTCGAGTAACCAAAACCCTTACTCAGAATCTCACTGGTTTCGCAGATTAAAACAGAGTTTACATTCATATATTTAAAAAATGGTTTTCCTAATATTTTCCTTAAAATTTAGGTGGCGACTCTAAAACAAAACAATTTTTCCAAAAATCAGAGTGGCATATTATGTTGTGAACTGTTTCGGCTAGTTCGAAATAGGGATGCGACATGCGTAAGAAGACACCCTAGACCAACTCTTGAAGCATCACAATAAACCACAAATCCATCAAATCCTTTTGGTAAAGTCAACATCAGAGCAGATGTAAGCCTATCTTTCAATTCTTGAAAACTCATTTCACACGCTTCAGACCATGTGAACTTAACCTTTTTTTGGGTCAATGCCGTCAATGGAAAGGCAATCAAGGAAAATCCTTCAACAAACATTCTATAGTAACCAGCCAAACCCAAGAAACTTCAAATATCTGAAGGGGATAAAGATCTAGGCCAACTCTTAACCACATTTATTTTCTTAGGATCTACCTCAATACCTTTAGCGGAAACAATGTGACCAAGAAAAGCCACGGATCTCAACCAAAACACATATTTGCTAAATTTTGCAAAGAGTTGTTGGTCCTTGAGAACTTGCAATACAATCCTCAAATGATCGGTATGGTCATCCTCACTCCTTGAGTAAATCAAGATATCATCAATAAACACAATCACAAACATATCAAGCTATTGTCTAAACACCCTATTCATCAAATCCATAAGTGCGGCCGGAGCATTATTCAAGCCAAAGGACATCACCAAAATCTCATAATGATCATACCATGTTTGAAATGCCATCAGCGGAATGTCATCTTCATTCACCCTCAATTGGTGGTAACTCGACCGAAGTTCAATCTTAGAGAAGTAACTTGTTCCTTGTAGTTGATCGAACAAATCATCTATCCATGGAAGAGGATATTTGTTCTTAACGGCAACCTTGTTCAATTACCAATAGTTGATGCACATACGAAGCGAATTATGTTTCTTTCGAACAAACAAAACTGGAGCACCCCATTGAGAGATACTCGGTAAGATGAAACCCTTATCCAACAAATCTTTCAATTGCTCATTTAACTCATTGAGTTCTTCTGGGGCCATACGATAAGGAGGAATAGAGATAGGTTGCGTATCTGGAAGAAGGTCAATGTCGATGTCTATGTCCCTTTTGGGGGGAACATTTGGTAAATCATCAGGAAAAACTAACATAAATTCATTAACCGTGTGGACTAACTCAAGGAATTTTTTGATCTAGGGACGTAGAAGTTTCCACCCGTAGGACGGGTTTTGTGATTTTTTATTAAAGTATTGGTATCCACTACCTTGTTCTATGGACGACCAGGATAGTTTGTAAAGGTTTATATGGACCAAAGGTCGATACGTAGAAGCTATTTGGAAATTTTTATTTAGGGTTATTTGGGTCATTTTCTATCATTTTAACACTTAAACTACGTCGTTTTAGAATATTCTAAGGATGACAACTACTTTTACTCTTCAAATCTACCTAATTTCCTCTCATTCACTCAAAACCATCAAAATTCCCCTAAATGTCTTTTCCTCCAAATTTTCTCCAAAGCTCTCAAGAAAGCTCCAAGCTTTCTCTTGCAATTCTAGGACTTTGATTACCCAAGGTATGTGAGAACATTAACGGATCATTTTCCATCCATTAAGTCCCAAAGATTTATTTTCCTATGGGTGGGTTGAACATTATACATATGGTATGTAGGTTGTTGATAAGATTAAGGAGGTGTTTGATACAGAGACATTTGATATGGTGCAATAGGTGCATGATATGGGAAAGTTTGGTATAAAGAGGGTCTTTGATATTGAGGAGATGGAGGATATAATGCTATTTGATATGAGGGTGTTATACAATTTGGAGATTTTGGGGTGGAATTTTGTGGGTTTAGAGTAGGATATGTAGGTTCAGAGGTATATGTTTGATATTGGGGTGGACATGGGTAATTTGGAAGTTGGGTATGAATAGAGTTCAATTGATTGTGAGGATGAGAGGTAGGATGGATTGGTAGAGAATGATTTTGGAGAGTGGTCTGGTTCATAGTGGTATAGTTATCCATGTTTTCCCCAAAATGAGTGTTGAGAGATATTATTTAGCCCGATTGCGCATACTAGCCATTTCTTATTCTAATGTCATGATTTTCTGGTCCATCCATAAAACCAGCTCATTGGAAGTATGTTCTCCTTGAGAAGTCTCAAGCATTTTTGTAATACTATTGTTATCAATTAGTTTTTCATTTCCTTTGTGATTCGAAATTGAAAAAGGAAGAGCCCTTTTTTTTTTATCATGTGTGGTATGCCATAGTGCATAGATCAACCCTTGGGGGAGGGGAAAACAAAATCAATAGAAAAATCTTGCTCGGAGAGTAAAGCATTATCATAATAATAAACACATTGTTTCACTAAATAAATGTTCTAAATGCAATGGACCTCATTGAGCCAGAAGTAGGCCTAAGAAGACAAATAAGTAATTCACGATAGTTAATTCAAACCATATTTTGTCATTTATTGAAGTTTAGAATTAGAATTAAAAGGAAAACGAACCATTCAATTTATTAAATTAAAGATAATAGATTTATTGGAATGAAAAAGCAAGAAAAATAAAAAAATAAAAACTAAGGAAAAATGAGATGATAAGGGGGAAATCCTAAAGTTCATGTAACGACCCTAAAAATGAACTAGTGAAATTAGAGCATAACGTGTGTTCGTTTGTGTTCGTATTGAGTTTTGATAGTGTTTGATGTTGTCCTGATTCATGGTTGAGCAATTTAGGGGTTAAATGTCCAAGTACGACTCCACAAGGACAACCCAAGGGGTCCTTGAGGAGGACATCAACACTGCCCAAAAGCTGTCAAAAACAACTTTGTTCACGGAGGCATATCACGCCCCGTAGGTCTTGGGCATGGATTAGGACTTAGCCTAAGAAGGCTTGGCCTTCAATTGCAAGCCACAGCCCCAAACCACGGACCACCAAGACGGTCCGTGAGTGGTGGGCGTGAGTCAAAGGCTGAAATATTGTCAAGAAGTCAACCAAGGTAAGTGAGGGTCAACTTCAAATGGTCATATCTCATAGCTCAAAACGAATTAAGTGGTCCATTACCTATCCAATTAAAGATCTCTGAGTCTTCTTTCCAACGCCACCGAGTTTGCCTAATTCCGATCTCGGAGTAAAATGTTATGGTCGAAATAGTGAAGCACTACTGTCAGTCTCAGGTCCAATCGACTGACCCAAACTATGGACGGTAGATCAAACGACGGTCCATAGATTGGGGTTCGTAGATGCTGCCAGTTTTTGACATTTTAATTTTAAGTTGGGGCTTTGAGAATTAATTAGTTAATAAATTAAGGGCTTAGGGGGTAGGTTAGGAGTTAATTAAATGACTTATATAAGTTTAATTAGTCCCTAAAACTAAGTCTTTAACTCACCTCAAGTCAAGACCCTAAATCAAATAAAATTTCCCTCACCTCTCAAATATTTCTCTCTAACTCAAGGAAGAAGAAGGAGTGGGAGCTAGGGTTTTGGATTCAAGGCTTTCTTCATCAAATTTCTTGGGAGATCTTAGCAAAGGTATGGTGATCCTTCATCTAGGGTTAGCTTTCACCCTAGAGCCAATTTCAAAGTAATCTTTAAAAGATTTCAAGTTCATGAAAACCTAGGGTTTTACTCAATCTCATAGGTTCTTTCACCAAATGGTTTTAAAAGGCTTCTAATGGCATATTATTAATATATTGTTGTTATATTGATGATTTAAGATGAAAATACTCCATGAAACCATGATTTCTCTCTATTCCTAGTTATTGCTTTTATGAAGTGGGTTGCTTGATAATGAATGTACATGAATAGAACTTGTTAAATGGCTTTAGATTGTTGAAGTATGTCATTAATCATGCTTATTTTATGATGCATTGTTGGTGTATTGGTATGTGAGGGTTATGGCCTTAAAGGCAAGATATGAGAAGCTATTTGTTGATTTAGAATTGTTAACTTGATATTGATCCACTTGAAAGGTGGAGGTGTTTACCTATTATGTACATTGTGACCATGGCCTTGAAGGCATAGTATGAGAAATTGAAGTGTTATCATGACACTGTATGAATGGGAATTCAATAGAGCTAAATGAGATCATGGTATGACTGTAAATGTGTTATTATTGAAAGGCTCTTTCTAAATTTGACACTCATGAATGTTGATGATAGAATATGAAGGATTCTTCAATATATTGTATGTCTCAAATTGGTAAAGCTTGTACATCCTTTTCTTGTATAAATGATTATATTGTTGGTTGTTGAATCCTTGGATCGGTAGGCTAGTAGCACCCTTCCACTCATGATAATAATGAACTTTGGAATCGGTAGGCTTATGGCACCCTTCCATTAATGATGGTAATGAACCTTGGAATCGGTAGGCTTATGGCACCCTTCCATGAAGGTTAATGATGAGACTTGAACCGGTAGGCCTATGACACCCTTTCAAGAGGAGTTAATGAGCTTTCCTAAATGAACCTTGAATCGGTAGGCTTAAGGCACCCTTTCATGTGTTAATAAATGAATTGGAGTCGGTAGGCCAATGGCACCCCTCATATGTGATAATGTCAAGGTAACGAACTATTCTATGGGAATGTAGGCTAAGCACCGAGTAGATTTGGTTAGATGGAAACTCCCCCAATGGTTAGGCATGAGTTTCAATGATCGTCTACCTTATCCCATAAACTATGTGCCCGCATAGGTAGCTAGTGGATCCATTAAGCTATATGTACCGGTCTTCCTTAGGCAAGTAGACCACCTCTTTACGGTGTGGGGACTTAAGACACCAGATTCCATGACAAGCTCTCATGGTCTATGTCGGTTAAACGTTTACTTCCCATCATGTGAGATTTCATTATGGTTTCTTGATAGGTTCTACAAAGTGTAGGTAGTAGTATGGAATGCTACCTATACATTGCACGAGTAGGCTTGGAGAGGGTCATA
>JAJOOR010021473.1:0-26810 GCA_036250505.1 Solanum acaule | reverse complement strand
CCACTAAGTACCCATGTTTAGAGGTGGTGTTGGACAAGTTGTGTATTATGCTTGAGCCTAACTCATCTATGGTATTTATGTATCATTCTTTTTTTTTTCTCTTGCTCCCTTAGTCCCGATTTCCCCCTTGATTATGCTTATCGCTTATGGTCATTTTAATTGCTTCAGCGACCAAGGATGTGTAATGATACGTTATGAGGCTTGTTTGGGGTTCCTTCGGGTTCCCCATTCGCCGGTCACGTCTAGGCCCTAGGCTTGGGTCGTGACAAAAATGCTCTCTAATCTTACACTTTCAATCCCTTGTTCTTAAGTCCCTCTCTCTTCCTAAATTCTTGTGTTCCTAAGCCTCTCACTCTTCCTAAATTTCCATGTAAGTCCTCGTTCCTCCTCTTCTATTGAAACTCAGTGGAATTTGTCATGGTTCTCATCGTAATAATATTTGTAATGATTTGATTGCTAATCTTTTATTTATGAATGAAAAATGCCTTGTTTCTACTAACTTGTCTCATTACTCTATGCATTTTTATTCATGCTCAGTGTTGCCCAAGTGGCTATTAATTTGCTTGAACTATATTTTTGTCAACTTGATTTACTACTTTAACCCTTTTTATGATGTCAAAAGGGGGAAAATTGTTAGGGTATGAGATCAACGATCAATGATGGTATGACATCAATAATGACATAGTCATGCCAATAGAGGGAAGAAATGCAACTTGAAGAGGACATGGTCATGCCAATAGGGGGAAGAAGTTGAAAAAAATTGTCATCATCAAAAAGGGGAAATTTCTATTTTGTTGTTGATGTGAAGTTTTGATGATTTGACAAACTTCAGGAATGATGCAAAAAGGGGAGCAATCCAGTTACCTAAAGAGGCATGCTGATAGGGGAACTGGTGAAATAGGGAAGAAGGAATAAGTCTGTTATCATCAAAAAAGGCGAAAATGTTACTTTGGAGCTGATGTTAAGTTTTGATGATTTAACAAACTTAGGGATCTAACAAGGGAGCAGTTCTATGAAAGGGTTGGACTGATGAAAAGGGACATGAATGAATAAATTCAACATGAGGAATATTTGTGTGTCTTCATCAAAAAGGGGGAAAATGTTATATTCTAGTGTTTTGATGATCCTCACAAATGCAGGGACTCGGTCCTTGGCAGAGTACTTCCATCCAGATTCAAAGTGGTGCACAGCTGTAAAGCTATCTTTACAACTGTTTTGTCAGGTTGGTTGGTGAGATGTGTAGCGTACTTCACCAATAGGAAGGGTGAATGAAGTTGTTTGTTTAAGTGGTCAAACCCTTGTTGGTAACTAATATATACAACAATAAACAAACAACATTATTCATTCAAGAAGAAAGAGAGCTAGCAAGTCTTTTTCAAGAACTCAAGCATCAAAGAACACAACAAGGGACTTGGTCCCGAAAAGTCTGCATACGAGAAAAGGACAAAAAGACAGCTGTCAAAAAGTTGCCAACTCTGATGTGGTTGATGCACAACTTTTCAAACAACAGGCTCTCTTTCACTAGCCTCGTCGCAAGGGTTTGTGTCCATTTTGATGTAGTCTCTTCTCCAAAATACAAACCTAAGATTTGGCAAACAAATTTGTGAATTTCTGAAAATTCATAAGCTCAAAAGAAAAGGTCATCATCAAGGAAGAACAATGTTCTTGCTCAACAAAGGGACCTGATAGAGTGCTGAAGCATCTTTGTTGTATTTTGAGCTTTGTGCCTTATGTGCTTAAATTGTAAATCTATTCATGTGTTATAAAGGAATTATATCATTGTTTTGGTTCAGTCAAAATTTCTAAATCATCTAGAGTTAGGTGGTTCAGTGGGCAACAGAGTTGTTGCTTAGTTAAAGTCTAAGTTAGTTAAGGTTAACTGATTTAGTGCAGTGTTGTATCTGCTTAGTTGAATTCTAAATCATCTAAGAGTTAGGTGGTTTAGTAGGTATTGTTTTATCTGCTTAGTTAAAGTCTAAGTTATCTAGAGTTCGGTGGCTTAGTGGGCAATAGATTTATTGCTTAGCTGTTTTATTTGTAGTAGAGTTGCTACATGGAGGGGGAAGGGATTTAGGGCTAAATTCCTAGGTTTCAAGATTTTGTAATCTGAATTGTTGCTCTGTTTGAGTGAAATGGAGTTTGAGTTGAAATCCTATAAGGATAGGGCGTGGTTTCTACCGCCCTTGAGCAAGGCGGTTTCCATGTAAACTGCTTGTGTTGTTTACATTACTGCTTGTGCTTGCACTACTGTTCTTGTTGTGTCAACGGACCCGATCCGTTGACTGATAGAGGACGCATACATTCCAACTGATATATTAATTGTTGTCAAATAGTTTTAAAAAAATATTAAATCAAAGGTTATGTTGGTTAATACTTAATAGTGTCTTATGAAACTGCTTTTTCTTAACGCATTTATTTTTTAAAATATAAATGGGACTTTTGAAGCTTGTTATTTATGTTTAGTTTTTTAAAACTATTGAAAATTCATATCTTAAAAGTTAAAAGTACTACAATTGTTCATAAGCAAATTTAATTGAAACAGATTTTGTTTTACGCAGATTTTTTTAAAAAAAATACATTTTTAATATTTAATAAATAGAATTTTTTAAAAGTTGATATTTAGAGAAAATTTTAATACGTGTTTGTAATTTTAATAAATTAATTTTTTTTTTAATATTGTTTTTTGTATGGTGACATTTGTCAGTATTTATCTTAGTTGATGACATGTGCCATTTGAATTTTAAACTAAATTAATGTGATTTAAATAATTTATATTTTAAAAGTAAAAATTAGAGATTAATTGTGGCGCTGCCACATAGGGAATATCACCTCTCCTATTATATTAAAAAAAATTAATTTTAAAACTAAATTAATATTATTTAATTAATTGATATTTTAAACGTAAAAAATAGAGATTAATTGGGTAACGATCCGAACGTCGTTAATTAGGAAAGGAAAAATGTTGGGAAAAACTGGGTCTCTCAGCCTGCCAGAGCTGGCCAGATGCCGCCAGGGCGGCGGTGCTTTGCCGGGATAAGTTGCGGCCAGAGCGGGATAGTCGGAAACAGAACATAAATAACGTGAAACCATATTTTCTTTCTTCTCCCAAAAGTACCAAAATAGGCAATGATTACCCGAGAAACCCTCAAAAGGATGCTCGAGGCTGGGAAAGAAGGAGGAAGATATTTCTAGCGCAAGGACGACAATAGCTTGCAGATTCTTGGTCAAATTCACCATCCCGTCGTCCAGAAAACTAGATTTCGAGCTACAGTCCCTCTGTGAATACTTGGCGCCCAGGTAGGCTAGGTTTATTAATTGAGTAGTTGTAAATTTGTTATTCAGTATGTAGTATACTAGTAATTGATGCTAGAATTCATGTGTAGGCTTTCGTGCATTGAAAAAGGAATAGTCGTAAATGTAATTCTAGTTGTTTCATCTGGATTATACCTTAGAGGGAAGCCTAATAGTGTGAACTAGGGTAGGTGATTGTTGGATTTCATGTTTATGTGATATGTGGTGGTAATTGCTTCATTATATTGCATGAATGTAGCATTGTTGATCAAACCTAATGAAATGAGTATGAATGAATAAATGTATGCCATGATTCAACACTTAATTATATGATTGTGAGAATGTACATATGAGTGTGATTGTGATTGTGGTTGTGCTGAATGGATCGGGTGTGACGTTTTGAGACCCTAACTTGGATTAGGGGCCATGTTCCGGCGCATATATTGGATCGGGTGACACGTCCAGCACACTAATTGGGATCGGGTACCATGTTCCGCTATACTAATAGTTTGGGTATGGGTTCCATGAAAGAACCATTAAATTTTCATATATGTCTACTTGTTATTGATAATGTGGAATTGTGCATTGATTTGAGATGATGATTCAACCATAAAATTGTATATCTATATTAATGTGTTGTGCTCATTTGGTTATACATCTTGTTATTGATGAACTGTTAATGGTTAAGCTCAAATCGAAATAAGATATAGTAGGCAGATTCCAAGGATCTAGGTGCACCTTGTATACTTTACAAGAGTGGTTTGTGTCCTATAAGTATTAGTTAGGGTAGTGTTATGTCGTAAAAGTTAAATAGCTAGGTGTCGCCCTAGAAGGAGATTAGTAGGTGGAAACGGTTATAAGCCTAGGTAGAGTGTATTATGGAGTCAAGGGTTGAGTGGTTTGGTGGAATGAGTAAGGGTACGTCGTGAGTGGTTGGCCGGGTTGGTAGTGGTTACATCCGAAATCGCTCTAAGAGGTAGAATGTTAAGTGACGATATCAGAATGGAGAGCGTGAGGGTTAGGGTCAGGTGTACCTGTATATGTAAGGCATCCATAATGGTAATGATATGAGGATATTGATATACCCTGAGTTTACAGTATTTTGGATACATTTCACTTAGAGTTGTGTGTGTCTAAGGCCATTTTGTATTAGAATTAATGTTTTATGTGTATGTTTGTAGGAAAGAGGCTTGGACGCGGTTGAGTGAGATGATAGCTGAAATTATACAGAAGGAGCCACCCACGGATGTGGTCCACAAACCGTAGGTCCTTTGACGGCCTATCGATAGGTAGGCGCAGATGGAGCATCAGGGAATTCTGACCAAGTGTGGAACTACGAACCAACAGACGGATCGTAGGCCGACCCACGGGTCGTCCTGCACATTCGTCGAATGGTTTCAGAGAGTTGAAGTTCTAGTACCTGATGAAAATCCTAAGTGTGGAGCCATGGAAGAGGATCCACGGACCTTAGGTCGACCTACGGTCCATCCTGTACATCCGTTGTTGATAATCTGAGAGTGAAGGTTCTAGTCTCTACTGAAAAATTGTAAGTGTTGACCAATGGAAAGGGACCTACGGACCATAGGTCGACCCACAATCTGTAGGTCAAGTCGTCGATTGATGCTGGTTCCAGAAGTTTAATTCCTTATTTTGTTTCCTTTTTGTTTAGGATATGTTTTTCTATAAATAGTGTATGTAAACCTCGTTTTTGGGGCTTAGACATTATTGTTTACTTTTAGTTCTTGGTATTTCCTTTGGGAATTAACTTGCAAACATTGGCAATTTTATTTTTGGATTTCAGTTTATAATCGCTTTGATATTCAATTGGAGATTTCGGGTTTCATCTACTCTAAACGTAAGTTCATGAATTCTTATTATCAAAACATGAATTGTGTTCATTCAATCATGAGTAGCTAAATCCACAACTAGGGTTGTGGAAACCATGAGCAATTAACAACGTATGAATAATAATTAAGTAATTCTTGAATAGTGTTTATGCATGTATTGGTAATTCTTTCGCTTAGAATTCTTTTTAATGAGTGCACGCGTTAGAACTCGCCTTGTTGCAACTTGCTGGACCAAGGAGGTAGTTAATGAGAAAAGAATTATCAACAGAGATTTAGTGGGATGCTATCTAATAGTCTAATGTCAATTGGTACGAGGGTGAAAACTAAGCCATAAATTGATGTGATGTATAATCTGAGGTAAAGATAAGGGTTAGTAAAGTATACACACGTAGCCGAACCAAGGTACGGGGTGAAATTCCCTATTTGGAGGACCAATCACATAGGGATACCTATCTTACCAACTTTGCATGTAAAACACTAGGAAAGGATTACTATTATTAGGATTACCGCATTAAGAGCTTATGGGGAACACATACACCCTAGTTTCTCTCATATTGATAACTCGAAGTTTAATTCTTGCTTAATTTTTACTTAAACAACAATCTATTATTTGCTTACAAACCCCCCCCCCCCCCATTTAATTACTTATTTTGGAAATAAGTTGACTAAACAAATATAATACTGAGTTAAGTTTAAGTCTGAACCGTATTCCTCATGGGATCGACCCCAACCTACAAGTTGGGTTGTTTATATGTCAACGATCTCTTATACTTCTTTAATAGAGGTGTAATTTGAGCTTATCAAATTTTGGTGCCGCTACTGGGTAATAAGGCTTTTGAATTAAATTTAACTACATTAGTGAACTTCAGTCAATTATTTCCTAATTTTACGTTTTCTTTTGCATTTGTTTTCTTCTAGTTTCTTCTCTTGTGTATGCCAAGTACACAGAGTTGATGTGAACCATTGACCCTCTATGATCCAGAGTTGAGGAAAACTTTGAGAAAAATGAATAATAAAGGGGTCCAAGTCAATACAAATGTGAGAGAATCTAGGTGATGGAGTTGAATTGCAACCTTCTGGGGTTGTTAATGTGCACGCTCAGGATCATGGTGGTAATCTACTTGGGGATGTATTGAGGGTATAGACTCCACCAGAACCGAGGTTGTGAGATAATTATAGGGTCGACTTCAATACAATTGAATCAAAAGGACCTATTGTTCTCCCTCCTCTACCTCTAGGGCATACATATGTGGTGACCAACAATCTGATGCAGATGCTTACAGTAAAGGGGTTGTTTTCTGGTCTAGCTTTGGAAGATTCGCGTGGGCACATGCCCAAGTTGAGGAGTGTTTGCAAGATTTATGTGGGACGACCAGAGTTGGACATGAACGTCATAGGTTTGAGAGTCTTCCCTTTATCATTGATCGGTGATGTTGCGGTGTGGTTTTCTGAGCTTGCATATAACTCTATTCATACATGGGACAAATAGCACAAGGTGTTCATGGCAAAGTATTTCCCGTTGTCCAAGAAGCCAAATCACAAGGATAAATTGAATAATTTCGTAGCACTACCTGGAGAGTCTATGAACAGTTTGTGGGATAACTTCACTACATTCATAAGAAGTGTTTTGAATCACCGCATCGAAAGAGGGCAGATGAAGTTCCGATTGAATAATGAAGAGGTAACTTTCAACATCTGTAGGTCTATGAAGTATGAAAGCGATCTCAAGTCAGTATTAGTGGTAACTCATATTGTAGAGTGAGGTTCTGATGTGTCTATTAAGAGAGGTTGGGTGTTGATGCACTGGCAGTGTTAATGATGCATTTTGAGGGTGATGGTATTTAAGACTATGATGAATTAGTTGATGCACTAGATAGGTTCGAATTCCGTTCCAAACCAAAGAAATTGGAGCTAGATATGAAGAATCGCGACTCCGCACCCACAAAATCATCTGTAGAAGAAGCTCCAAAATTGGAGCTTAAGTCTCTACCATCGCATTTGAGGTATGTATTCTTGGGAAGATATGGCACTTTACATGTTATCATTGCGGCCATTTGAGTGAGGTACAAGTTGAGGCATTGGTGTCTGTGTTGAAGAGGTTCAAGTGGTCTATTGGATGGACTATTGCGGATATTATTGGGATTCCTCCTGGCATTCGTTCTCATAAAATCCAACTCATGCCAGACAACAAGCCTAGTATCGAGCACCAAAGGAGACTAAATCCGCCTATGCAAGAGGTATTGAAAAAGGAAATCATCAAAGCATTGGATGTTGAAGTCATATACTCCATTTCAGATAATATTTGGGTTTGTCAATGTTTAGTGTGTACCTAATAAAGGTGGGATTACTGTGGTCCCTAATGTGAAAAACGAGCTTGTTCCGATGAGGCCAGTGACCAGATAAAGAGTATGTATGGACTACCGCAAATTGAATGCTTGGACAGAAAATGATCACTTCCCAATGTCGTTCATGGATCAGATGCTGGATCACCTTGCTGGTAAGGGTTGGTATTACTTTCTTGATGGTTATTTAGACTACAATTAGATCTCCATAGCTCTGTAAGACCAAGAAAAGACCACCTTTACTTGTCATTATGGGACATTGGCATTCAAAAGAATGCCATTTGGGTTGTTTAATGCTCCAGCGACCTTCAATGATTGCATGATGTCGATATTTTCATATATGGTGGAGGACACTATTGAGGTATTTACGGATGATTTCTCTGTGGTTGGTGATTCGTTTGATGGTGGTTTGATGCATTTGGCCAAGTTACTGAAATGGTGTGAAGAGTGCTATCATGTGCTCAATTGGGAAAAGTATCACTTCATGGTGAAAGAGGGGATAGTTCTGGGTCATTGGGTTTCTGAGAAGGGTATTGAGGTTTATAGAGTTAAAGTTGAGGTAATAGAAAATCTTCCACCACATATCTCGGTTAAAGGTGTTAGAAGTTTTCTTGGGCATGCAGGTTTCTATTGGAGGTTTATCAAGGATTTCTCTAAAACTGCACACCCATTGTGCAAACTGCTTGAAAAGGAGTGTAAGTTTGAGTTTGATGATGCCTGTCTGAGAGCATTTGGAGAGTTGAAAGCAAAGCAAGTTTCCACACCTATCATTATATCACCGGATTGGGGGCAACCGTTTGAAGTGATGTGTGATGCGAGTGGAGTGGCGCTTGGTGTGGTATTGGGACATAGGCGAGAGAAGATTTTGCATCCGATTTACTATTCCAGCAAGGCACTGAATATGTCTCAAAATAACTATACGGTGACTGAGCAAGAACTCCTTGCTGTAGTCTTCGCATTCAAGAAATTTCGATCATACTTGCTTGGTACTAAGGTCATAGTACATACTGACCATTCTGTATTGAGGTATCTTGTAACACCCCTAAATACTAACCAAGAGTCGGTTGTCGATACACCATTGCTTAATTACTACAAATCTTTTATTCTCATTTTGGGAACTTGAAAGTTTATGATATTTGCAGACTTGCTTAACAAAATTATGATTGTAATTTAAGGTATTGTATTAGGGTATTTATGTGATTTTCTAATTGGAATTATTTAACTTGGAAGGGAGGTGAGATATATACATATTGGGATATATGTATACTTTTGGGCAGCAAACGTTTTACTTTTGGGCAGCCAACTTGGACTTTTGGCTATATCTCGTAAGTGATAAACATCACTTTGATAAAATATATTTTCACACCTCCTCTATAGGAATTGTGGGATTCCTTAACTCTAAGAAAGGGGTAGAAATTCCTCTAACGAGATTACTCACAAAATTTCAAGAAAACCTTGGTCCTTTTGGCTGGAATTCGAGACACACCCTTCTCTTTAGTAGGTGATGAAATTTGTTTCTGAGCTGGGTAGTGTTTGGTAATTTATACATATCTTGTTCTGTAGAACTTCGTTTACAATGAATAAATATACTTTGGAAAGCTAATTTGTATACCTACAACTCTTATGTTTACGTAAAACTCTAATTTAACTGTTATGGATTCGGAATATGGAACGTAATATAGGGAAAGTTCTGTCCAGATTTTGGAAATTGAAATCCTGTATGATCAACTGCTAGTGTTTTGAATATATCCTTTTGTACAAAATATATTTTGCGGAACCTTTGGAGATGTACCTACATCTTTCATGAAGGATATAAAGTCCAGTTTTGTGTTTTTCCATTACAAATATAAGTTGCGACTTGAGGTACCAGGCTGGACAGATTCACTGTTTTGGGAGCATAGTTGTATTTGTACATGCTGGGCTTACTTGTGATGATGATCCTGTTTTACGTCAATATTATTGAGCTAATAAAAGTTAAAGAAGTTATTTAATTGTATTTTTAAGGTTATATATACTCGTGTACAAGTTGAGAACCTTGATACATTGGTCAGGCTACAGTTTGAATTCTTGAAGTTTTGTTGGACTGTTTCTATGCTAAAGCCCGAGGTCTGGGTACAAACTTGTACTTGTACTCTTGTTATTTGCTTGTTTATTTGAAGGGTTATCTCGATACATTAGTTACTTCTTGTCACATTGTATTGTCGTATTGATATTCTCTGAGACTTTCAAGACACTTGTGTAACTCGCCCACTTGTACGGATTGCTTGATCACTTGGCATTCTTGTTGGGACTTTGTCCTTCTTGTTGATTTGATTTTGTCACTATTGGCATGCCTATTGATTCGGATTATTTGCCATCTTGACTTTGGATTTTTGGTTCGTCCTAAGTATGGAAGTTGTCCATTTTATGTATGAACTAGGAAGCCATTTTTAATATGGTTCTTGATTCTCTTGATTATTGGGCTTTTACCCTTCTTGATACAGGGCTTCAGTCCTTCATGATATAGGGCTTCGGTCCTTTTGATACAGGGCTTCGGTCCTTCTTGATACTTGGTTATGCTGGTTGTGACGGTATGATGTATATATTGGGCGAGCCTTGGTATTGGATATCTTGGGAAATGGTGTTATGAGCGTTCATGACACTTGGATCTTTAAATATAGAAGTTGATACCCTTAACTTATTGTTTACTTGATTTATTTATTATGTTTCAATTGTGTAGCCCATGACTTTTGAAAGGTAACTTGGTGAATCTAGCGGCTCCACATATATAGTTTTTACACCACTAAGTTTATGCTTAGCGATAGTTGTTCTATCGTAAGGAACGTTCAAAGGGATACTTGAAGTTGGACATTGGAGATGGAGTTTTTGTGAGCTTTATGGGAAGATCACATTTTCATATAGGCATCTATAGTTTGCATAAATTGGGATTTGTACATGATCTATATGTAGTACATTTACATGAAATTTTGAAGGCTAATTTGTTCATGTCCCCATGGGTTGTAAAATAAGTATGACTACATGATTTACTGTTTTAGGGTGCGTAAACCCAAGTCTTGTAATGTATTAGATTTATAGTTTATTTTGAAGGTTTGTATGAAGCATGAACCAATGAAGCTTCGGTACCCCGAAATTGGTAATGTATTTATAACGTGTCTTGTTGTAACATAGATAATACTTGAAAACCTCTTAGCGTATTTTTTAAAATTATTTTGAAAGATTCTTCCGCCATAAATTGGAACTCTTGTCTTGTTAAATTTGAGATCAACCAAACTTCTAAATGACAAGCCTTTATACCTTTCACTTGTTATTTTGGGCTAAATTCCTCTATTGAATTATAAACTATATATCTTAGATTAATCCTTTTTAAATGTGCAAGTATTATATTAGCTTTCTTGTTAAGTAGTAGCATCATTCCGAGAGGGTTGTTACATATCTGATGGATAAAAAGGATGCAAAGCTGAGGTTGATTAGATGGGTATTGTTGCTGCAAGAGTTCGATTTTGAGGTGAAAGACAGAAAGGGGACAGAAAATCAAGTTGCCGATCATTTGTCTAGATTAGAGGAGGAAGCTATGCTCAAGCTAGGAGATAGGGCTGAAATTAATGATGCATTTCCAGACAAACATGTATTGGCTGCTTCTTATGATCTTATTCCTTGGTTCGCAGATTTTTCTAACTATTTGGCAAGTGATCTGGTTCCATCAAATTTTTCTTTTCACCAAAGGAAAAAGTTTATGCATGATGTGAAGAAGTTCTTTTGGGATGAGCCTTACTTGTTCCGTATTTGTGATGATGAGATTATTCGCCGCTGTGTGCCCGAGGTTGAGATGATGAGTATACTAGAGGTGTGTCATTCATCGCCTGTTGGTGGGCATCATATTGGTATTCAAACTTCTCATAAAATCTTTCACTGTGGGTATTACTGACCTACCATCTACAAAGATGCTCATGATTTCGCCAAGTCTTGTGATCGTTGCCAAAGAAAAGGAGGAATTTCAAAGAGACAAGAACTACCTAAGAATCCGATATTGGTGATTGAGTTGTTTGATGTTTGGGGTCTTGACTTCATGGGTCCATTTGTGAGTTCACATGGGATGAAGTATATTCTTGTTGCGGTTGACTATGTATCAAAATGGGTGGAAGCAATTGCGCCTTTAAACAATGAGGGTAAGAGTGTCACCGATTCCTGAAAAAGAGTATCTTCTCCAGCTTTGGTACACCTAGGGCGATTATCAGTGATAAAGGTTCCCACTTTTGTACTAGGTTGTTCAAGGCGTTGCTCAAAAAATGTGGAGTCCTTCACAATGTAGCTACTCCTTACCATCCGTAGTCTAGTGGAGAAGTTGAAGTGTCAAACAGAAAGATAAAGCAAATCCTTGCAAAGACTATGAACACCAACTGAATGGACTCATCAAGAAGGCTTGATGATGCTCTATGAGCCTATCGCACCACATTCAAGACTCCCATAGGTATGTCCCCTACCAACTTGTATATGGGAAGTCATGCCATTTGTCGGTAGAGCTAGAGCATAAGGCCATGTGGTCACTAAAGTTGAATTTGGATTGGGGCGCCGCATCGAGCCAAAGAGTAAATGACATGAATGAGCTTGATGAGTTTCTGCTAAAAGAATATAAAAGTTCAACCTTGTACAAGGAGAAGATGAAGAAGTATCATGATCCAAAAATTGAAAAGCGTGAATTTGTTGTGGGTGATCTGGTGCTTTTATTCAACTTAAGGCTGGGATTGTTTCCTGGCATGCTCAAGTCCAAGTGGACCGGGCCATTCCAAGTCACTCAAGTATTTCCACATGGAGCGGTCGAGCTCGAGAACATGGTTCAATATGAACTGGCAAATAATCAAGGTCTACATGGGGAAATCAGAGAGTGTGCAAGAAGTGATTAAGTCCTACTATCTTGATGAAATCTGGATAATCAAGGTGTCTGCGTCGTGCCGGGATGTTAAATCAAGAGTTGCTTGGGAGGCAACCAAAGATGTACCATCTAGCCAACTATAGGTTTTTATTTTCGATTTAGGAGTTTTCATCTTTTATTTTAATTTTTGTAACTCTTTAGATAGGTGTTTTATTTTTGTATTAGTGTTGGCTAGATATAGAATAGGACCCGTGTCTAAAAGGTGTCCAAAAAATGTAACAAGAAAGTCCTAATGGTTGCTACATGTGCAGGGGCGAAAGGCAAAATCTGCAGAAAAACAACTATGCAGTGGTCTACGAACCCCATCGATGGTCCATTGGTCCATCCATGGACCGTGAATTGCGTTTGTAGACCCCATGTAAGTGTTTTGAATTTTCCAAGTTTCAGAGTAACCTACAAACCAGACCTATGGTCCGTAGGTTGGCTTACGAACTGTCGACAGGGTCTCGTGGGTCCAAAATTAGGGTTTGTCGGACCCAACTCGGATTCCCTTTCAAATAAAACCACTTCATATTTTGAAATACCCCCATGTTCAAATCTCCCTTCCAACCGTTTTTCAACCCTCGAAATACCCAAAATCACCCAACAATCCCCCATATCACTCCCACAATCAATTACCCAAATCCCATAAACTCCCTTTTCTCTCCCAAATCATCCCCACTTCTACTCTTCTTCCCAAAAGATTCCATGTCCGGGTTCAGTGTCAAAGGGCTACCAAAGGCATCATCAAACTCACCCACTTCGATTACTTATAAGGCAAACGACTTCACCCTAACTTTTAATTCACTATTCATTGTTTGTATCATGAAGTCAAGAAGTTGGTACTTGACCTTGGGTTGCAAATTTCATGTTTGAATGTTAAATTGTATGCTAGAAACACCCTTGGTATGATGGTATATGAGTGTGTAGTTAATTAAAACCGAATAACTCAAGTTAATAGGCCCAATTGGACCTTTTGACTTAGGGTTCATAGGTTTCGGTGTGATAATCTGTAAAATTTTGTTAAATTGAAACCCTAAGGATGATTAACTACCAAATTACTTGTTAAAATGTATGTGTAGTCCTAAGTTGTTTGTAATTGTTGAAAGAAAAGGCATGAAAAATTAAACCATGTGAAAGTTGGCACAGACTGACCTACGAGACCCCGTCTATGGATCGTAGGTCGGGTCTATAGGCCAAAAGCACAAAAAGTTTTTACTAAGAGTCGAACCACAGAGTGGTCCATCAATGGACCGTTCTGCACATTCGTAGGTCTCACATCAGACACCCAATTTTGGGTACTCTGACCAAATAAGCGGACCCACAGACTGTCATTCCATCTACGGACCATCGGTACCCAATGTAGGTTGACAGTTCAGCTATAGTCCAAGGAATTTTTTATTTTTTATTTTGGTCGGACACCTATTATAAAATTATTCCATTAGTATTATTGCACTAATTTGGTACTAACTAAGCTTCCACAGGCACCATGGCCCCGAAGCAAGCTCCAACCTACGCCGTAAAGGGCAAATCAAAATTCATTGCTCCCTCTTTCTGGCTGATCGATGAGGATACAGATGGGAGTACATTCCACTTCCCAGAAGGAACTCCCCCATTGCTCCACGCACTTCATGGAACCGAGCACGTAAGTGAGCTCTGACATGGTCACTGCCCCCAATTTGAAGAGGGGGTCACACCGATTGGATCACGAGCTGGCTCAGAGTCCCCATCCATCTCTAGCTCCGGCTCTAGCCCCAGCGGCAGCACTACCTCCTCGTACTAGTCTAATAGTACAGGAGATACCGTAGTACCGCCCGTACTGAGCCTCCAACAGTTTCTATAGAGCCTAATAGGTGGTGTGTGGAGGGCCAGTTTCTGATTTAAACAGATGCTCACATTCTGAATGAGCATGATAAGATGGACCAATTAGTCACAAGGAGCGTCGGGTTCTCACAAGTAGCCTCCACACCGCTCTAGTGATCCACAATCTTTTTCGGAGGCATAGGTGTGAGTGGATTACACGTAGCCCAGGGTCATATAGCGAGGAGATTGTACGGGAGTTCTATGCTTCCTATGCCGCCACCATAATAGGGTCTATCTCTAAGCGGGCTAAGCCCGCAACTCAGTCTCCACTTGAGGCCACACTTGTCTGGGGGTTCACTGCTGATATCTTCAAGACCACCTTCCGTAGGTTTATCTATGGCTCGGACCACACTATACCCATTAATACAACAGAGTTCGACTATTGGATGGGCAATATTCAGAGCCGAGCATTTCATTGGAATGCCGAGAAAAGGGAGTCCCTTGTGAGATGGTTGGCTTGAAATATTTCTACGAATGGAGAGCGCGCAAAGTGGGTCCAGACCCGGAGCTTGGGTATCAAGAAGGCAACCCTGACTTTTGCTATTAAATTCTTATGGTTGCTGGTGTGAAACCGTGTGTCCCCTACTCAGGCAGACAATGTGGTCACATAAGACCGAGCAGTGATGGTTGCAGCTGTGGGAGAAGGGTTCAAGATTGACTTTGCCCGCATATTGAATGCGGAGATCCGTGAGAGGGTCTTCAAGGCCACCACCACCTTGCCCATTCCATGGCTCATCTTCCAGCTATGCAGGGATGCGTCTGTACCAGTGTGGCATTATGACCAGTTTCTTTAGGCAACCAAGACTTTGGATATCGGCCTTATTCGGGATGAGGGCAGTGTAGTTGCACCTCGTAAGGAGCCATAAGTTGAGGTGCCACCGTTAAGAGATGACCTTGTAGCAGATGTGGAGCTGATTCAGGGTGATGACACTGCCCCTCCAGCCACTAGAGCGATGCCTAGGCTCCTCTATATCTGGCCGCCAGTCAGGCCCCTAGATCATTCAGAGCCACCCACTCTTCCGGTTCCACAACCATCCCTCTTGCCTGAATCCAGAAGCTAGAGACGTAGATGACCACCATACTTCAGCATATGAAGCCTTGGATGCAACGGTCCATAGCAGAGTCCGAGCCAAAAATGGAGCAGATGATGGAGAAGAATGCTCAGACCATTTCATAAGCGCTTGGATGCCTTTGAGTTGTGTGTGTTGGAGAGGCCAGCCTCGACCGTTGATGTTTCCACCTTCCAGCAGGAGTTGGCTAGCTTCCGTGCTGATGTTGATGCACTCCTAGCCCCCTAGAGACTAAGCCAGAATCTGCACCTACGGCACCAATTGATGAGGTGGTGAAGACTGCCTTATTCGGCGATGATATACCGCCACCAGATTTTTCCCGTGTTTCTGGGAAGCACCCCCGCTCTGGTTGTACTTCTGATGATGCTGAGGCCCAGAGATTAAAGAAGAAGGAGCGCCAGCAGGTGGAGGAGGCCACGAGGGAGTCGTTACTAGATGAGGAGTTCAGACAGTTGCGGGCCAAGGAGATAGGTGTTGGCCCATCTAGCAGTTTGAGCACTACTGAGGGTTCTGAGAGTTGATGTGAGCACTATTGAGAGTACTGGGATAGTAGATGGGAGTGCTACTGATGACGTTTCAAGTATTGCTCCAGCGAGTTATGAGAAACCGGACCCACCCGCTTCTTGAGTGGTGTTCGGTGCATATGCACCATAGTTTTGCATCACCCGATCCTTTACTTTTTAATTTTTTTGTGCATTCGAGACAATTACACTTTATTATTTTTGGGGTGGGGTAAATGAACTGTAAATGATAGGGTGAAGTCTGAGTAACCCAACTCATAATCCTCTCTTGGGGTTTTCTTGCATGTGTTCTTTTTCCCCAAGAAACTGTTTTAATTTCTGTTGAACTGGAATGTTTAGGAATGTATGTGTAAGAGTAAGTATATAAAATGAAAGCATGATGGCATGAAAAAAATGATCCATTTCCAAAGATGATGAAATGTGCTAGATCTTTAGGCTTGATAAGTCGAATGTGCTGGATCTCAATGTGACATGATAGGAACCGCTTTGACCTCATGACTTAAGCTAAGACTTGAACTGGGTAGTCGAATAATCTGATAATGAAACAATGGGCCAAGTGAGTGTGAGGAAAGCATAAATGTTCATACCATGCGTGCCAATCTAGAACTTGCCCCGTTGGTCCTGCTAAGATAATTTAGGATAGAAGTTAGGAAGTGATCATAGGCCCTTGTTCAAATTAGTCCACTAAAGCCTAAAATGATCCAACCAAATGAAAACAATGTTTCCTTTGATCTAAATATTTGAACCTAGGATAGACCACTTCTTTCAATTCACCTAACTCACATTCCCTGAAATAATTGTTTTGACCCCGGTCCCTCCTTGGACATGTGCACCTTGACTTAGGCAAAAAGCCTAAGTTGAGGGTGGCTAATTCAAAAGTTACCTTGATCTTGGCCCTGGTCCGATATCGAATATTGTGCACCTCAACTCATGCTAAACACATAAGTTGAGGGTGGTTGTGAAAAAGTAAACGGAAAGAAAAAGGGTATGAAGAGAGTTGTGTGTTTAAGAGAGAAATTGAAAAGAAAAGAAAGTGACTTTGTGCAAAAAAGGTAAAAAGATGATAAAGAAAAGTGGTGAAAGAAATTAAAAAAAAATGTGAAAGAAAAAGAAGTAAGTGAAAAATAAGAGCCATAAAGTCAAAGGTCACATCTGTGTTGAAGAGAGTCAACAGAAAGAAAGTAAAAAGAAAGGATGTCAAAAATTGATACCTTGGTGATTCTGAATGGTGTATGTTGTGGTGTCTGTTGGTCGATCGATTTCATGTTTTGATCAGTACGAGTTGGTTTGTTGAGTCTAATAAAGAAGATTTGCACTAAGAAAATTGAATGGATTATAATAGCCATGTGATTTCTTGAGTTTTAATGATTGCTTCTACACAAGTGTCGTTTAGAGTTTTAGTGTGTCGCTTGAGGACAAGCAACATGTTTAAGTTGAGGGTGTTGATATACCATGAGTTTATGGTATTTTTGATGTATTTCACTTAAGAGTTGTGTGTGTCTAGGGCCATTTTGTTTTAGAAATAATGTTTTATGTGTATGTTTGAAGGAAAGAGGCTTGGACGCAGTTGAGTGAGATGACATCTGAAATTATACAGAAGGAGCCACCCATGGATGTGGTCCACGGACCGTAGGTCCTTTGACAGCCCGTCGATGGGTAGGCATAGATGAAGCATCAGAGAAGTCTGACCAAGTGTGGAACTACGGAGCAATTGATGGATCGTAGGTCGACCCACGGGACGTCCTACACATCCATCCAATGGTTTCAGAGAGTTGAAGTTGTAATACCTGATGAAAATCCTAAGTGTGGAGCTACGGAAGAGGACCTACGGTGGATCCTGCATGTTTGTCGTTGATGATCTGAGAGAGAAGGTTTCAGTCTCTGTTGAAAAGTTCTAACTGTTGACCAACGGAAGGGGACCTACGAACTATAGGTCGCCTACGGTCCGTAGGTCGAGTCGTAGATTGATTCCGCGTTCCAAAAGTTTATAAATAGGGTATGTAAACCTCGTTTTTGGGGGTTATACATTATTGTTTACTTTTAGTTATTAGTATTTTCTTTGGGAATTAACTTGCAAACTTTGACAATTTGATTTCCGGATTTTGGTTTATAAGATTTTCGCTTTGAAATTCAATTAGAGATTTTCGGTTTCATCTACTGTAAACATAAGTTCATTAATTTTTATTATAAAAAGATGAATTGTGTTCTTTCAAGCACGAGTACCTAAATCCACAACTAGGGTTGTGGGAACCACGAATAATTAACAACATATGAATAACAATTAAGTAATTCTTAAATATTGTTTATACATGTATTGGTAATTCTTTCACTTAGAAGTCTTTTTAACGAGTGCACGCGTTACAACTCGCCTTGTTGTTACTTGTCGGACCACGAAGGTAGTTAATGAGAAAAGAATTATCAACAAAGATTTTGTGGGATGCTATCTAATAGTCTAATGTCAATTGGTGCAAGAGTGAAAACTAAGCCATACATTGATGTGATGTCTAATCTGAGGTAAATGTAAGGGTTAGTAAAGTATACACACGTAGCCAGACCAAGATGCAGGGTGAAATTCTCTATTTGGAGGACCAGTCACTTAGGGATACCTATCTTACAACCTTTGCATGTAAACCACTAGGAAAGGATTACTATTATTAGGACTACCACGTTAAGAGCTTATAGGGAACACATACACCCAAGTTTCTCTCTCATATTGATAACTCAAAGTTTAAATCTTGCTCACTTGTTACTTAATTCAAATTGTTGTTCAAAAACTCTTATTTTATAAAAAAATTATGAATGTTAATTGTCCTTCAGTTTTCTTAATTTTCCACATGTCCTAAAACTGTTTTGGGAATCGAGGGTTCTCCTACTTAGGTGTTAAAGTAGGTGCCCGCATGGCCCGCTGGGGGTCATGACAAATCGGTATCAAAGCCCAGTTTACCGGTCTACCAGTACAAGAGAAAAATATGGAATAGACTTCTGCGGATCAGTGTGTTGACGTCCACATCTAATCTTCAGGAAGCTAGGAAGCATTCTAGAAAGTGTTCCATCCTTTCTCTCCTTTCGTGCGAGTTGTCGCTTGTGGTATGGGTTGTATTCAATTGGTATCTCTAGATTCCAATTGGTATCGTCGTAGTCCCAGCTAAAGGGACGCAAGTAAAGTAAATTGGAGATGAGAAGGTTCCAATTGGTATCTGGCCTTAGAGGCTATATAAATGCATGGATGATCAGTAATGGTCATCTATGGAACGAATTGAGTAATAATTGAACTTGTCTGTGAGTTGTAACTTTAAACTATGAATGTGTGCATCTTATTGTCTGAAAATAATTGTTAATGTGAAGGGTGTATTTGTTTGGATTCTATGATATAATTTTGTACCCAATAATTGCTTGAGTTTCGTGATCTTGTTGCCGGAAAGAGATTCATTATGAAGTCCGTGCAAGGGTCTAGATAGACTACAATGTGATTCGTAACGAAATCTGGGAATGTGCTACAACCGACTATAACTGTGTAAGCTCCTCGGCATATCAAGGGGATGTGTGTGGTTGTGGTGTCGAAGTAATGAAAATAGGTTCTGGAGTGTGAACAGTGAGAAGTTACTCGGGATAGACAATAACCATCCTAGTTAATGGAGTTATCCTATATGCCTAATTATAGCTTGGGGATCAATGGAAAATTTTAGAAACAGGGAAAGCCCTAGAAAAAAAATATTGACCTGGGTACTGCTTCGTCTGAGCCGCTGGGGTGGGATTATTCCCGCCAGGGTGAGACCGCCAGTGCAAGATTTCTCCCGCCAGAGCGGGACAGGGCAAGACATTATTTTAGCCCTGTCTCCCCTACTTTTCCGTAGTCACCCATGTAGACCATGTTTCGTACATGGGTCAATTCTCGCAACCCTATCAGTACTCAGCAATAATAACAATATGTAATCAACCCTTAGCAAGTAATATTAACTGTGAAAAGCTGCGAAAACCAGCATCCATCTGCTTACAAAAAGTAATGAGTAACGAAAAGATAAAATAAAGTATCTTTCAATACACACCCAAGAGGGGCAAAAAACAAAATCAGGATCCCTAGGACTTGGAGGTATCCTCATCAGAGTCTAGGTCCTCCGGGGGTACCAGGCCAGTCATGACCTAGTCCATAAAGGTAAAATGCTGGAAGTACTTTTTATCGACTCGGGGAACCTCCTGTCTGAGGACAACACAAGAGAACATGACCTTCAAGGTCTTCCACATCCGGACCATTAGACGATCCCTCTCCAGACCCTTCCTTCTCTTCGAGCGCAGTTCGCAGCGGAGCATCTCAACTTTTAGTATAGAGCTGGGTGGAACCGGAGTGGTGCTAGCAAGGAACATCCCAACCTCCTTCGAACGGCCACCAGGTCCTCCTCCACTTGTGCACCTGAGAGTAGGGGCTGGGACCCGATGGGAAGAGTGTCGTCGCCATCGCCATCTTCCCTTCCCTCATCATCCGCCTCCGTAGCCGCCTGACTGCTGCTAGCCCTATTCGTCCTCCTCCTCTTGCTCCTAGAGGTAGTACCCTGCCTAATCAAAAGAGGGTGAAAAAGGGGATCTATAGGAAGTACCTCGTCGGTGTCCAAGAGTGGCACCCCCGCCCGCTTGCATATGGCAGTCACTAGTCCAGGAAGGAAGAACGCCTTCTTGTTGCCCCGATAGAATACCTTCCACTCTAAAATGATTTGCATGCCCATATTTAGACTCATTCCCTTAATAGCACATGCCACCACTAGAGCTAATGGGAAAGTAACGTCGGTGCAATTTCCCGACGGGCGGATCCTCCTGGTAACCAACTCTTAGCATCCAATGACCAGTGAGTGATAATGATGCCCTCTGTAGTGGCCCAGTAAACTTGGTCCCGGTGCAAAAGCTCCACCAGTGTGTCCTTCAACCAGCCCAAATCCATCTCCTGCAGCTTAGCCTCGTACTCCACATTAGGGGAACTCTGGCACCTCAAGCACCTTTTTGATAAATTGAGTGTTCAAGGGGATGTCGACTCCACGAACGCAGATGGTTGGGTGAGGATCGTCCCAACAGATGGTAGGAAGGATAACATAGAACTCCCTAACCTATGTGGAACGCGCAGTAGGGGGAGACTTTGTCAGTGGGGCCCAGCCGAACTCTATCAACCGGGTATAGAAGGCATGGGTTTTCCTCTCTAGGTCAAGCAACTGGAAACCCCTCTCACAACAGAATTTTTAGTTTCAATAGTCGTGATGCCTTTCTGGACAGGCTGCATCGGGAAACCAAACAAAGGGTAGATTGTCTTCGTCAATACCATCCATTAGATAAGCCTGCAAAAAGTTGGAAAAACATACACGTTAGAACTACCTGTGATTAGACCATGTTAGACTGAGAAAAGAAAAAAATCCTGATTTAAGTGGTAAGGGGCTATTGCCCCACTGAATCCCGCCACAGTGGCCTGAATTCCGCCACAGTGGGATGAAGGAGGCCGCCATAGCGAGATGAAGGCGGCCAAAGTGGTATTCATCTAGGACGAACATCAGGCGCGATCATGGCTCCCCATCATCCCAAAAACCTCATTTTTGGCATAATTTCAGCATATCAGAGTCTATAAAGTATCCTAGTACCTAACTATGTTATTATTTTAGGGGAAAATACATAAAATCCCCCTTGAACTTGGCAGCAAAACTTACTTTAACACTTTAACTTTACGGGTAATTATTTACCCCCCTAATCTCTTTTCAAGTGAATTTAGTATCACCCTAAAATTATAATACCAGTCTCACAATGGCAAGTGTATTCCACACGCGCCATGTCATTGATATGTCAGCGCCACATCATTGCCACATCAACGCCACGTAGAATATTATTTAATTTTTTTTTGTTTCTTTTTATTTATTCTCAATTTTAGAAAGCAAAAAAATTTCAAAAAATGAGATCCATGTTCCTCATCTCAGTCACGATTGCAATTGAACAAATTCGGTCACAATTGAAAGATCGATCCAAATTGTCAAAATCATTCTCACAAAAACACATACAATTTTTAACACAATAAATAATGACTGAAAGTTTAATTTGAAATGAAGAAATTATAGATTTTTCATTAAAAAGAGCTTTAAGTTCATCACATTCAAACACTACCATAAACAATAATTTTGAAGCAAGAACGGTTGTTGGCTTTTCTATTTTTTTCCTATTCATCACACTTTTACGGATCAAAAGGAAATGGAGATGGGGTGAGGGCGTTCCAAAGAAAGAGAAAGAAGATGAAAAGTTCAACGAAGAAGAAGAAAAAAAGGGTGATGCAATGGTGGTTGAGGCGGCAGATCCGAAGAGAAAGAAAGACGGTGAGGTTTCTAAGAGGAGAAATAGGGTCGAAATGGGGGTTTCGAAGAAGGAGAAATCAAAGAGGTGGGGATGGTGGTTGAGGGCGAGTGGGGTGGTGGGGTGTGAGGAAGATGAAGGAAAAAAAGATTATTGGCTAAAAAGAAAAAAATGGGGCCCACTTATTATTTTTCTCTTTAATTTTTGCTATTTACGCGCAGTAAATTTTTTGACTTGCCACATCAGCTGTTTGGGTGCATTTAAATTCACTTGAAAAGAGTTAAGGGGGGTAAATAATTACCCGTAAAGTTAAAGTACTAAACTAAGTTTCGCTGCCAAGTTCAGAGGGGATTTTATGTATTTTCCCTTATTTTAGCAAAATAACCCCTCGGCGAAGATGCGCCCAATGGACTCGGCGAAGAATCCTTCTCCTTGCATTGGTTGGGAGCTACTGTAACTTTGGGCGGTCTGGGAACCATTGCCCAATCCACTTGGCGATTCGCCAATGGTCTTCAGCTCCCCTAGTGAGCAGCTTACCACTTTGTAGCTCCTTGGGCCAGTTGGCGATATTGGGAACTCTCGCCAAAGGGTTTTGGTGAGTCGCCAAAGGGATCTCTAACTCACTGAATGGAGCACTCCTTAACTTGCTCCTCCTTGCTTCGTTATGCCACCCACGCTCCAAGCTATCATCCAAGCATGGTGTTGCCCAAATGGGAGCTCCTTAAAGGTGTGTATGTTACCATGCAAGACATGGAACCCCCTCTTTGGCATCCATATAAACCCAAGAGCCTCCATCCTTTTGAACGATCCATCAATACGTTGAAGTTCGTGAATGGATGGCCTTGAGGCAATCTAGATTGCATCAATCTAACTCTAATTTTTATAACAAAATTATTTTCAAAGGATTTCATGAATATTTATAATTGTTTTTTATGCGTAAACATGAGGAGTTTTATCAAATTTGTTTGAAAAAATTTGTATTTTAAAAATCATTTCTAAATTGATTAATGCGGACATGTTTCCTAGTTTTTAATAGTGATTAATTATAACTGACGTGCTTTTTCTTCTCTATTTATTCAACTATGTGTTTATTATTGTTAATTGAAGGTCCTGAACTAACAGTGTTAGTACACCTTAAATTGTTTGAGAAACGTTATAGGATTGGATTTTATTTGAAAAAAATCACTTATAAGTTAATAAAAGATTAATTACTTAAATTTAAAAGTTATATTTGAGATGATGAAGCTTTGATGTGATCTTGTGAGTAGTTTAAGTAGCTAACTTTGGTTAGTTCGAGAGGACAATTCTAGAAAATTAATATAATTGATCGAGAGATAATTTTAGTAATAAGTTAAGACTCACATTCGATAGAAAATAACTCAACAAGATTATAGTTAACACATTAGGAATTTGTTCTTAAAAATGAGCAAATCATTATCCTATTACTTTTATTATAGAAAGAGCTTCATTTTATTTATTTGATAACTTTATCAATCCTTTTATTTATTATTTATTTGTCTAAGTTACATAACAAAGATATTATAACTCAAAAAAGTTGATTAAATAATTCTTGGTTATATGAAAGTGAAGAAATATGTATCACCAATTCGGTATAAGAACCTGGTTATTGTAGTACTTTAACATAACTTCATAACACAAAATAAATAAAAAATTATTGGGGAAAGCCTCCTTAATCAAAGGAAGAAAAACCATGACCTACATCGTGTAAGATTTTCAGCAACTTCTCTCTAACTTCAAAGAGGGGCTTCAGGTTACAACTCTATAATCCAAGAGACTAACTCTAGTACCTCAACTCCAATGACTAACTATAACCGTTATATTCACTCTCCAAGAAGTCACAACAACTTCTTGTTACAACTCTCACAAACTCACTTTCAAACTTGGAATTATTACAACTCAATAATGATTCCAAATTACTTTAACAATAAACTTATTTAGGATGAAAACCTGATTCTAGTTCTTCTTTCTTCTGCCATTGTACGCTCCTTCTGCGACTTATTGACTTTTGCTGAAAACAACAATATTCATTGGGTACAAAATCTAAAGTTTCATTATTCAACCTTCTCCTTTTCTAGTCATCCTGTTTTACGTGTCCTAAAAACCCTAATTGAGTCTGAACGTGGCTCTTCAATTGGTCGGCTACTCCTTTTATATAACCTTATGTGGATTTTAATTTATTTTCACACGACTTTACTTTGGTAATCATTTTTAGAATCCGATCTTCTTTGTCATTCATCAAAAACTTTTTTTGTTGAATATTGACTTGCCATCAGAAAGTACGATAGAAAAAGTTCTCTTTAGGATTGATTCTGCATAGAAAAGTTGGATTATATTTGCTACAATCTCTTATCCTTTTTAGGATGAATTTTGGGTGTGTGTGTGTATTTATATATATATTTTTTCGTGTAATACTAAGAGCTAATTTCGTTGTTAGCAGTAAAAATTACTAAATGTTTGAATTTTCTTGAACAAATTAAAGTAATCATGGATATGCGCACTTTAAACTCACCCAATCAGTGTTCTAATTTGGTGATTAATTCATGTGACAAATGAGATACTTTTTTTAATGATTTTCTTTATCCCAATCAATTTTTTTTACTACATAGGCAATAGGGGAAGAGGAATGATAATTACAAGGTGGAGAATAGCTAGAACCCTCACCAACAAGGTGAAAGTTCACATACCCAACTATTTGGGTATTATCAAAATTCCAAGAAAATTTATTGTTAACAAGAAGTAAATCCATACCTGGATATAGATGAAAGGACGCCAACAGCCCCGTTGATAGAAGATGATCAATACGTCACATTTTCAAACATCATTCAGGCTTATACAAAAAAGCTAGTAAATTAGAATGTAATTTTGATATCCGAATAATAATATTTTCATCAAATAATTTGAAATTATAGATTGATTTTCAAAATATAATATAATGCTAAATAAAAGTACTCATCTTGTTGACTTGAAACAAAGTGAGCAAGATCAACAACAGCCTTAAGAATTTTGAAATAAGCGATAATTAAATGAGTACTTTCACTTACTGTTATATCAAGATTCAAAAAATTGATCAATAACTACTTATAAATAATACCATTTGATGAAAATAACATTATTTCATCATAAACATCAAATAGCCTTTTGTATAAGCATGAAGAAGTTTTGAAATGTGACATATTAACACCTTCATTTATATAAAGTACTAATCAATATTTTTGAAGAAAGGATGTTTATAAGAAATGGAAACCACAATTATTTATAAGCATCACAAAAAAAAATTACAACGAAGCATTAACTTTCTAACCTAATATTGTAATCAAATCAAATCTTTTTGATGGAAAAAACTTATAGAAGCAAAATGAAATTGATATGATATTTGTAATGAGATATGAACTTTAAATTTAAATAGGTAAAATATTATTGATCAACTTACCTAATGCTAGGCTAGAATTTGACCATATATTTCCGAATATTTTGGGCAAATTAGTTTTTGGTAAAATTTTGCCATGTGTTTGACCAAAAACTTCTAAATCTTTTTGGCAAGTCATTTATGGGTGAAGTTTTGCCATGTGTTTGGCTACAAATTTACAAATATTTTTTGCAAGTCATTATTGGGTGAGGTTTTGTCATGCGTTTGGCATTAGATTTTTTTGTTAGATATATTTGGCTTTTTAAAAAAAAATAAAAATTGTACCCATAAGTTCTAAAAATTGATTTAAAATACTCATAAGTTTGTATTGTCATTTTATAATGAAAATGTTTTGTGAAAAGCAGTGACAACAAACATAATTAATATGAATTCAAAAAAAATGAAGAAAACAAAACGAAAATACCATTGATTTGTATATGAAATCTATTATTATTACTTGTAATTGGATGTGACTTCTAAGAATACGCTCGGATAAAAATTGTATAAAATATTTATATAATGGTATAAATTTTGTACAACAAAATGGGAATGAAATTTAGTCTAAAATTATAAATGTTAGGTGTTTAATAAAATATAAAAAAATTGGATAATTTTTAAATTTTTTAAAATTCTCGAGTACTAAAATCTAGCTCAAATTCTATTTTTTTCTAGAACTAGGGAACTTGGGATAACCAATTATATGACCAAACACTAGTTACCAATTTTTTTTCTAAATTTTTCCCAAATATAATTTTCTATACTTTTGGATTACTAGGCTATGTTTAGTAAATGAAAATATAATTGGAAGGAACATTAATTAAAATATTTAAATCTTCAAACATTAGCACCCAAATCAAAGGCTCAACTTATCTTTGATTAAAGATATCCCATGCAATTAAAAGTTTTTTAATTTTATATTCCTGTAATATAATCTAATTTCTCAATACATCTCTTGTATTTTAAAATATAAACACTTGCGCTATTTATATTATGAAAATATCATACACTTATACTCTATGTGAGTTATAGCCATGACTAAATATATTAGTAAAAGATAGAGTAAAATTATTAATGACACAAATTACTTCATAGGATATTCCAATTATTATTAGTAACTTTCTCACACTTAAAGCATAAAAGTTATTTTATTTTAATTTAGTTACAATATTTTATTATATAGTATATTAAGGGTGTGAATAGAGTTTTTTACTGCTTATTACTGGTATAA
>JAJOOR010021472.1:0-21586 GCA_036250505.1 Solanum acaule | reverse complement strand
AGGATAAATGGTTGGACTTGTGGAAAGGAAGGTTTCCACAATCAAACCCACATACCTCAACTTTGGAGAATCCTTGATGAAGATTGGAATGGAGAATTAAAGCTTGAGATTGAGTCTTGAATCCGGAATTAGAGCTTGAGATGTTTGAATTTGGTTGAAGATCTTGGTGAAATTTTGGAGAGGGCTTAGAGAGTGTTTTGAAGTAAAAAAAATATGACTAAGTATGGGACATTTATAAAAAACGTCCCCAACCCGCTAAAAAAAAAAGCTTACTGGAAATTGCAATTCTGCACAGACAGGTTTTACGAAAATGGTCATAACTCCCTCATCCTAACTCGGAATGAGGTGAAACCAAGTGCGTTGGAAAGCTAACTCAAAGAGCTTTAATTTAATAGTTGTGGCCCTTCCAGTTCCTTGTGTGTTAAGAGATATGCCCCTTTAAAGTTGACCCTCCAAATCGCATTTTTTGCCATTTTCGAATTTTGATACGGTTGCTCTAAAATTTGGGTTAGACCCATTTCCCACTCAATTTGACCCCCTGAATAAGAATATGAAGTCAAATTTCCAAAATCATGCACGGATTTTGAGATATATGTAAATTACAATTATAGGTGTTTCTGAACCATATTTTCGGGCATTTTTGGGGTCGTTTCACTACTGCCCTCTTCTCTTCTCTTCTTCCGCTTTATTTTCACTTCTAGATAGATGATATTTTGAGAGAGTTTTGGGGTCGTTAGATGAATGAGTTAAACTGATTAGTTTAGGGGTCTATTAGGCTTATATAGGTAGTTAAATAACCTATTAACTGACTTACATTAACCCCTAATTAATAACTAACTTAACCCCTAAACACTCAACTAACACTAAAAACTGTCATTACTAATGCCCTACTGATGCCTATCGAGACCAATGACACTAACCTATGGTTCGAGTGTCTACGATCACCGATATTATAGTAACCCAATCGAGGGTTGGGGTCGTGTCCTAATGGAGCGGTTTTGAGAATTAATAGAAAAATAAAATCTAGTTTTAACTAGTCGTAGCTAAAGACATTAACGAATAAAAACATTGTAAATTAAAAGGGAACACAAAAGTGTCAAATATCAATTTGGGGTTTTGTCACAAGTATAGCTAAAACAACAAAAATAACAAGAAAATCAAGTATGGGGACGAGTTCTTGGGGTGTGACTGCAGTACAAGTTGAGATAAATGGTTGGGTACATGCTATTGATAGGAAATTTGCAAAATAATAGTTACTAGGCTAAGCTTTAGAGGGAAATAAGTTCCCTCTCAGGCAACTTACCCCGTTTCAAATGCGTTACTCTTGAACACCCATTTGCCGCATAAAGACCAGCCTACGCCTTATCCCACTCACTCTCTCGAACTGAGTGTTAGGATATGGGACTAGGGCTCACCCTCTCGGGCTGAACCTCATGTCGACCCACTACTTAGACCATCAGTCTAGTGGTCTTAGTTTCGCAACCTCCCCCTTGGGCAAGCCGAAAACACATGGGTGGCTTTGTATTTGCAACGACAAACCCATTGAATTAAACCAAAACCACTTCCTGAAATCACCATTAAAATACATCCAACCTATCAACAAGCAAGACCCAACATTAATATCAACACATATTTACTAAATCACAACCCAATAATGGGGGTTTTTATCCATACCTCAAGAAATAACAAAATACACCTAAAATGATAGTGAAATCAAATGAGTATAAGAAATTAAACCTTGATTTAAACAAAGGAAGAAGAATAGAGAAGACTCACTTCCAACTTGGGGAAGATGAACTCCTTTCTTCAAGTCTTCTAAAACCCTCTTCAAACTTGAGAGCAAAAAGTACTAAAAATTACAGTGTAATATTACTGGAGTGTGATACTATCCAAAAAACTCAGATTCAACTGTGTACTCAAAGATTCAAATTGTGTGTTACTACCAGCTTGGTTGTGTGTTACTACCAGCTTGGTTGGGTTTAGTCATCTCTGCAAAAGGTTTTGGAGGAGTTAAGGAGGCAAAATAAAATCAAAGGTAATCTACTGCAGAAAAGCTCGCTAATTGGATCGGCGATTCGTTGAACCTCTTTCGGCGAGCAAAGGTTTGTCCACTGAAAGTTACAGTGTATAAGGGACTCAGGGATAGCATATAAAAGGCGGTCAATATTACTTTCGGTGAGTCGCCTAGTGCGTTCGATGACCCATGGCTTCTCACTGAAAGTTACAATCTCATCTAACTCGACCTGATATTAATGGCGAGATGGAGACATTGGGCGAACTGCCGAACGACTCGGCGGGCTCAATCCTGTTCGCCAAATGGTCTAATGTGCCCGTTTTCAATCCATCTTCTCGAATTCAATCCCGCAAACCCCAAAAGCAAAATTAAACATGCACTAACGAAATTTGTACAAGACCCATACTACCCATCACCCCGGAATACTCAAATTTCTCCCGAACTTTCCGCATTTGGCCATTTAACGATATGTACTCTTAAGAGCGGTGTCACCCTCTCTATCATTGAGCAATCTTTTGACATTTAGCACAAACATGGGCTACTCAGACTTCACCCAGACAATCAAACCAACATGCGAGCACAACCTAACAAGACTTCATTCAATTACCATCACAACGGATACGGGTATCCGATGATTAGAGCACTACGGGCATACTTTTCAAATTGAAATAGGCATTCTAATCCTAGCAAAGGCCCAACCCATATCACTAAGAGACAATTATTGCAAATGAGTACAAAACTTTCAAATGTAAATATGAGAAAAGGAAACCAACCTTTAATGCCTATTAAATTTGATTTGTAAAGCTAGGCTGCAAAGCATTTCAATCCTGAGCACAAATCCCAAAAAAATAGCTAGAGTAATGCTGAATTAAAGAAAATGCTACCTTGGTGAGAGTTAAGGAGATTTGTGTGAGAGGGAGAGTGAAAGAAGTTGACGTTTTAAATCTTATGGCCATTATAACCGTCCAGTTTGCGCTAGTTCGACGACGTTAGTTGCGATCGCCAATCCACTCGGCGTATCACCGAGCGGTATCTTGTCCCATCGATTGTTACAGACTTGCTAAATTCTTGGGATCAAGATGGCGATCTAAGTTGAAGTCGCCGACCTATTCAGAGGTACGCCGACTGATCATCTTCTAGCCAATCTATAATGTGTCATCACTTTCCTCATTCGAACCTACACCACTAACATATCATTATTTGTAAAAGCAAATTTAAGCATTTAAAACCTTGGGTTGCCTACCAAGTAGAGCCTTATTTAACGTCGTGGCTCGACGTGAGTCCTTACTCACTTCCCATTAGTTGGGTTGGCCCTAGTGTTACTAGGTGAGCCCAATAGTTCGTTTGAGTGAAGAGGAGGAACTGCATAATTCAGGAGTGTCATGATCATCTTGATTGAGAAAGAATGAGAGCCAACCATTTGATTCAATACTTCATTACTCTCCTTCATTTCTTCCAACATTTGATCTTGTACAGTAATCTTTTGGAGAATGATTTGGAGTGTGTCTTCGACATGGTTGCTCTCCCTGCATTGGGACTGCTTCCTCTCACGAGGAGGTATGTACCTCCCTTGAATCTTGCACTGGTTTTCCACCTCTGTTATTTTGGTGGCTAACTCGTGCAGCTGAGTTGCCAGTGCGGGTAATGTGAAGTCCCTCTCGACTTCTTGTTTCATCTCAGCTGAGTTGCCACTATTCCAAATATCCATCTTCACGGAACCTACCTTCACCACAAACTTAAAGAAAAAAATACTAAAATTAAGGTTAGTAAACTACAACTAAGAAGAACAAAAATTCTAATATTCTAAAAAATCTCAAGTAACACCACTCCCCGGTAGCGGCGCCATTTTGATGTTTATCGTGACCAACGACACGAACCTACGATTCGAGTGTCTATGATAGTCGATAATATAGTAACCCAACAGAGGGTTGGGGTCGTGTCCCAAGGGAGCGGTTTTAAGAATTAATAGAAAAATAAAATCTAGTTCTAACTAGTCATAGCTAAAGACATTAAAGAATAAAAATATTGTAAATTAAAGGGTGACACAAAAGTATCAAATATAAATTTGGGGTTTTGTCACAAGTATAGCTAAAACAACAAAAATAACAAGAAAATCAAGTACAGGGACGAGTTCTTGGATTGTGACTACAATACAAGTTGAGATAAATGGTTGGGTACATGCTACCGATAGGAAAATTGCAAAATAATACTGACTAGGCTAAGCTTTAGATGGAAATAAGTTCCCTCTCGGGAAACTTACCCTGTTTCAAATGCGTTCCTCTCGGACACCCATTTGCCGCATACAGACCAGCCTATGCCTTACCCCTCTCACTCTCTCGAGTTGAGTGTTAGGATATGGGACTAGGGCTCACCCTCTCAGGCTGAACCTCATGTCGACCCACTCCTTCGTCCATCTGTCAAGTGGTCTTGGTTTCGCTACCTCCTTCTCTGGCAAGCCGAAAACACATGGGTGGTTTTGAATTTGCAACTACAAACCCATTAAAATAAACCACAACCACTAGATGAAATCATCATTAAAATACATATAACCTATCAGCAAGCAAGACCCAACAATATTATCAACACATATTTGCTAAATCGCACCCCAAAAATGAGGGTTTTAGCCACACATCAAGAAATAACAAAATACACCTAAAATGATAGTGAAATCAAATGGGTATAAGAAATTAAACCTTGATTTAAGAAAACGAAGAAGAATAGAGAAGACCCACTTCCAACTTAGGGAAGATGAACTCCTTTATTCAAGTCATCTAAAACCCTCTCCAAACTTGAGAGTAAAAAGTACTAAAAATTATAATGTAATATCTGATACTATCCAAAAAATCTCTCCAAAAACTTCACTTTTAAGCTATAACTCTCAATTAGTATTTATAGTTTTCAAAAATTTGTGCTACGGTGGATCGTTCGGTGACATTAGTCGGAATCGCCGATTAACCCGATGATTCGCCCTATGGTGTACTTCATCACCTCCTTGCACAATCCATCCGCATCGTTGTGCTCAAGGTCATTCGACAACATAGTGCTGCTTCGCGGAACTCCCGGTGATGCACCGATTGCTCCCTTTTTCCGCCGACTTGATCCTCTACTTTAGGGCTGAGCACACTGGAACAAAAGGCGAAGTTAGACCCTTCGGCGATTTGCCAAGTTGACTCGGCGATCCTCAAGCCTTCATTTTCTCTTTCTTTTCATCCTTTTTCGTTCTTTTTTGCGAAGTAGTGTCCATACTTTCTTTCAAACTTCAAAATCCTTAAACTTTAAGGATTTCATTAGATATTTGTTGACACCCAATTTTGACCGACCTTTAGCAATTTCGAAAATGCTATCTGATTAAATACGCATTTTAAAATATATTTTGAGTTGTAAAATTTTAGTTGATTTTGTCTAAAAATTGTACATTTTAGTATACGTGCTTTATAAAATTATCGTAAATATTATTAAGATATTTTTTAAAATTATTACTAAAACTAAAAGTAATTATTTTATTCAAATGTTTTAAAATTTAAGTGATTTTAAGTAACTTTAATTATAATATTTTGTAGTATTTTAATTGGATAGCATTTCTTCAAATTTCCTCAAAATCATTTAAATTCTAGCCGATTGTATTCTAATTCTAGCCACTTCAATTCAAATTCTCATTTCAATTAGAGCCTTTGTTGATTTCAATTTTAGCCTATTCTTAGTCCAAATTCATATTTCAAGTGATTCAATCTCATCCGTCCATTCTAATCATCCATCAGAGTTAATCTTGATCGTTGGTTTCAATTAAATCAAGGGTCCAAATTCATCCCTCCTATTTTATCCACTAAGACTCCAAACCCTAATTCATTCTTCTTCTTCCTCTCTCTAAAAAACCGCCGCCCTTCTCTCATTCTCCGTCCTTTAACGGTGAGAAGCAGCAGCGATCGGAGGCTGCTCCAACCAGCGACGCTCTCTTCCCTCGCCTCTTCTCCTTTCCCTCCTCCCTCCGCCAACAGCAGCAGCAGCGAGGCTGCTGCTCTTCCTCTCTTCTCTCCAGGCAGCCGATGATGAAGGTAAAAGCAGCAGCAACAGCGGGCAGCCAGGCAAGAACCAGCAGTTGGCGAGGACCACCAGCGAGCCTTCATCACTGGCAGCAGCTCCAAATCTGGCGAACTCCAGCAGCGAACAGCTCCGACCAGCAACGGCTCCAGCCGGCGGGAACAGCCTGCAGCCAGGCGAGACAACCAGCAGCGAGCACCGGCGAGAGGACAGCGAACAGCAACAGCAAGCAGACCAACTGCCCTGGCTAACAGCAACAACAAACAACAAAAAAAAAAAAAAGCGAGACCCTCGAGTCTCCATTCCTCTCGTCTCCGGTGAAGTTTGAGTTCGAAGACGGATCTCAACAGATCCCTCCTAGTAAGTTTTAATCTAAATGTTTTAAGCTTTTCATTACATCTTTGGCTATTGTGATATGGATTTTTTGAGAATTCGTGTCTTACATGATCGGCTTGATTTCGTTTTATTGCCCCGTTGACCCAATCAATGCTTGATTTTGTATTGTGATTATATGTTGGTTTGTGTTTATTACTTATTTGTCTTGCTTAGCCATATGAGCATAAATCTTGCATTTTTGCTTTAATATTCTGGGTATATAGTAATACTAGCATGTCTGTCCTTGATTATTTCTGCCAAATCTAGATATAATATATAATCGATGTGGAATGACTTTTTTTAATTCGGCTCAATAATAAAAGTTTGAGTCTTGGAATAATCGATCTATTTGCTTATATGAAGTCAGATTTTTAACAGTAGGCATTCCATTACTTATGGTAATTTTAGCATGCTAATTGACTCTTATTATTAAATTTGAGCAAGATTACTGTGGTGTTGGATCTGGGAATTGATTCCTCTTTCCTTATAAGTCTTACCATATACATATATCTCGTACCAATTTATTTGTGATTTATTTGATTGTGTTAAATTATTTTAATATGAGCAAATCCGAATGTAATCCCCTTTCCTTAAATAACTTATGTCTATTAGTTTAACTATATCAATTTACTGTCTAAAATCATTCTCTCTGCCTGTTTTACATTCTGACTATTGCTGATTGATTTATCTTAATTAAATAGGACTGATTTTATGTGATTATATTTGGTAATGTTTGATTGATATGTTTCTCTTGGTAAGGAAATAATTTCTCCATAATTGCTCCTAATTGATTCTTTTCCTTTGAAATCATGAACCTCTCCTCTGCTATAAAACAAGACCTTTGCTTCACACTTTTACAGTCACGGTTGAACACTCTTACACACTAAAAAGAAAAATACTTTATTGTTTAAAAGAAAAGAAGTCTAAAGCTTTGAATTACTCTCGCATTGCTGTGTTGCTGTGTAGATGATTCGGTGGATATTTTGCTAAAATACTTCATTGCTGATAAAACCTTCTGCATAATCGGTTAGCTCTTCTTCATTAGTTTAAATGTCGTCTTGTATTATTTATTATGAATGTTGTTGTATGAAATAAAATGGAGCATCCAGATCAGTTTTCGCTCTTTCCTCGTTCCGTGTGACATTATATTTGTCGTTATGCTTTACTTGTCTAAATGCTTGTTTTGCCGAATATGCATAAAATGAACATGCGCATATGTTGAACCTACCCATAATTAGTGCTATTGTTGTATTATATTATATTATTGTATGCCATATATTTGTCCGTATCTCACTTTAGCAGGTTTGACTTGGTTTCAAGTTCGAAGAGTCGCCAGGGATGGGTCCTTCGGATGGGATCTAGTTTTCATTCGTGTCGATAATATTTGTATTATTTATTTGGTGTTGTAATAACTCTGTAGTAACACTCCCTATATATGAAATAACTTGGGGATCATCTAAGGGAGGAGGGGAATACGTGCTAACTGTTCTATTGCTTTATTTTATTATATGTGTGTTTGCTATAGATAATATGCCTAGATGCTAGTATATCGAAATCTAATAAATAAGCGGCCTAAAATCAACCATTTGCTTATGTATACGATGTCTTGTCTTAAAATTGATGGATTTGTAATAAATGATCTTTAAGCATGTTGCTTTTTTTTAATAAATGTTAGATACTAATTAATTTTTGATAACCTTTGGTATGTTAATAATCTAGATCTTAACTTTTATATGTTAATAACTTTTCAGCATGCTAATGAATTTAAAAAGAGTAATCTTGAATTTTTCTTAGTATTTCATAATTGTTAATGTGAGTTTTACTAATTAATTTTGGCATTATCACTTAGAAATTATGCCTATAGAACTTGACTAATAAAATTGATGCTATTTAATCAGTTTAAATAATCTTTGCAGGTTTTAATAATATAATCTTGCCAATTAATCTAGTCCTAATTCACTTAAGTTAATAAAATTGCAGCACGTTAATGGTTATGTTAATTTTCTGTCAATATGTTAATTCGTTAAGAAACCATGCCTATGAGACTGAATAAATAATTTTCCAGCATGTTAAATAACTGGAGTAATTTGCTGCATATTCTTGCTCCCTGTTAAATAATTTTTGCATCGCATCTGTATTTTCTGCCAGTTAAGTAAAATCAATCAGCTATGTCCAGCATGCTAAATTGTTTTGATATTTATTGTCCGGTTAAATCTTGCTCGAATTTAATAAACTGTTTTGTCTCTTAAAATCAATTAATAATCATTCTGTGCATCTGCTACTTGCTATTCTAATTCAATTCTGCTTTAAATAATAACCTCTGCATCATAATTTTGCCACTTAAAAAAAATAAATCAGTTTTTGGATTTCTGCATCTAATAATCTGCTGCTACATTCTTGAGTTCTCTGCAATAATCTTGTCTAAAAAAATAAAATAAAATAAAAATTATAATCATGTTGTTTATATTTATCTTTGCCTAAATCATTGTTCAATCCGGTTTTCAAATTTGGGTTGAACATGACTTTTAAAACTATCTAAAAATATTATCTCCTAACCCATAGTTAGTGGGAAAGTAAAAGTAATTTCGAGGTCTAATTCCATTTTTTTTTTTAATTAAATCGATGCGTCCCCGGGAGTACCACCTACCCAAGATTTTTCAAAATAAGGGATTATGTGTATTTATATGTAAATATTTATGTGCTTATATGAAACTAAATCCTTTCAATTGTCTTCAAAATATAAACTATTATTAATTTTTTCTAAGACCGACCTCAAATCAAATTTGTTTCTATGGTGGAGGAGCGTGATTAACAATATCGTGGTATCATCCTTATAAAGAAACAAACATTTTTTTAAAAAACAAATAAATTATATTCATAAATTGCTCAATCCTCAAACTTTATCTTCTGCACATCTTATGCTTGTTTGGGGGTAGCGTAATAAATAAAATCGGATTATTTTCCTATCTACTGGTGTATAGTCTGTCTTCTCGCTTATTCTCTATAACTATTTCATGTTTAATATTATGTTATCACTTAGTATTGTATGCTTAACTAAAGTGCTCTTAATTGTTAAATATTATGTTATCACCTAGTTTTGCATACTTAATTAATTAAATAAATTATTGAAGTAACCTTAATTGTTGAATGTCAGTTATCACTTAGCTAGCATGTTAACTAACCAAATAATAAAATGATGTGACCTTAATTGCTACTTTGTAACCCCCACATAAATTGCATGAGATACGGTCGGGACCCACATTTGTGGACCTCGAGGGATGCCTAACACCTTCCCCTCGAGGTAATTTGAACCCTTACCCTGATCTCTGGTCTGTTGACCTTAGCTAGACTTAGTTAGGTTAGATAGGTGCCCTAACGCGCCTTAATTCGTTAGGTGACGACTCTTCAATCTAAACCCAAAAGCTCCAAAAGAGTTGTTAGGTCGTGCATCGAAACCCGTTTTGAGAAAAACGGGGCACGACATTATTGAGATAAAATAAGCATTTGCGGACACAATTTCTATTAAAATATAGCCCTAAATGAGTCCAATTTGTGGACTCATCAACACCCCCAACTTAAACTTTTGCTTGTCCTCAAGAAAACTCAAGTTCAGCTGTTCAAAAAGGGTGTCTCAAATAGTGCTACACAAGACTCAATCATGAATGTACACAACAAGACTTCAAACTACTTATGCAAAGATTCAACTGTGTACTCAAAGATTCAAATTGTGACACACCATTACCAAAGATTCTCATGTTCACAATACTTTCTACTAATGTATGTTCAAGCTCAACGAAAGTATCTAAATGCCCTCACACAAAGAATGATTCCATTTTCACATATAAAGGCTACTCAATTTAAGATCATGAATTAGATGCAACGCTCACACTCAAAAAGAGGAACACAATACATGTTTTCACCCATAGGTTTGCCCTTATTTTCCAATCGACTTTTGATTCGGCTTACTCAAGATCAAAAAGCTCTTTTCAAGGCTTATAATGGGGCTGCGTGTAAAGGTTTGGTCATTTAGGCTCAGTGACTTCTTCATCCTTGTGAGATGTGATGTTCTCAAAACGTCTTTTTTCCTTCCCTTATCACTTTTTCTTCTAGTGCTTCTAAGTCATCCGTTCATTCATTCTCCATGTATTGCTTGGAAACCCAATTTCTTATGCACTTTTATTTCAAATTGTTTTTTTTTAATGGAGGGTTTCCATTTTGTTTTTGCAATACCATGGGTTAGAGAGACTTTTTCTTGCAATTCTTGACTTCTCCTTTTCCTTTTCCCCACACCCCCAACTTAGGCTTTTGGCCTAAGTTGGCTATTCACTAAATCACAACTCAAGGGAATTATAGGTAGTGGGTTAAGTAAGGTCTAGGGTTCATCAAGGTTCTTCTAAAGAAAGGTAAGGCTCAAGGGGTGTTCAAAACAGTTTCACATGCTCATGGGTAGGCCACAAAAGAGGTATATGTAAAATTTGGCTCACACTCTTTCAAATTGCCTAAGATCATATCAAGAGGACACCTTTCTAAATCAATCAGACTAACAGGGAAAATTCTGGCTTTATTCATGCATGGCTCAAAGTAAGCTAATCAAACAAGGCATCGACACTTAAGTCAAACAAAACTACACACTTTCGCTAGTGTGCAACGGTCATTACAAGAGAATCAAATCGATAAATGGCTAATCACAACAAGATACAAAGAGTTCACATATTGTCTATGCAACTTCATTTGGTCTTGTCGTAGCTGCACAATCATTTTTGTTCTATTGAGAGCACTATTCAAGTCATCATTATTGATTGGAACCGAGACAAATTATGCGAAAGAACAACCACTTTCAACACAAGCGGTGGCAAAAATTTTCAAAAAATTTAAATTTTTCGGAAGGGTAAAAAAATTTGCATCAATTAAAATCAAAAAGAGGAGCCATGAGCTCAAACATCCACAAAAAGTAGTTTAAAAACCATTTTAAATAGAACAGTCCACATATACACAAAACACAAAATTGTCAACACAAAAGGTGTGGGCCTCACCCCACCAAAAACAAAAGCTATTTGTCCTCAAATGCAACTAAAAGTCTTCAAAAGTGAAAGCAAAATAAGACAGAGAAGGAGGTAAAGAAAGGTCTTGTCTAAGCAGTCTCTCTCCCTGTCGAAGTCTCAATAACTGGTGTAGCAATCTGTGCATGGGCATCAGTGCCCGGAGTGACTTCCAGAGGGACCATCTCTATTGGATCCAGCAGTAGGAGTATTTGCCAAGGAGGCTTGCACAGCAACGTCTATAATGATTTCTTCAGTATCGGCTATGTCGTCTACTGTAGCTCCCTCAACCATTTCCTCGTCAGTCTTTTCCTCTGAGTCAAGATCGGCTATCTATTTTGCTTCATCTCCATGTCCAGTAGTGCTCTGAGGCATCTCAGGCACGTCCAGAATCTCCACTGTTCCAAAGATCATGGACACATCAGAGGATTTGAGGTAGTCCACATCTCTCTTTAGGTCTGCATTCGCAGCCTTTAAGCCGATCACCTCTTCTGTGGCACCTTGGTCACGCTCACACCTGGCTATCCTCGCTTCTAGAGCATCAATAGTTGTGCTCAGTGGTGTCACAACATCATCGAGGGCAACCTGTATCATCCCTGGAATGGAGTTTTCTATGTTGGCAACCCAGAAATCAGCAGATTAGGCAAGCTGTCCCATCCGGATCAAAGATGCCTGAGTGATTGGTTTGCAGGGTGAAACCGGAGAAGTGGGTCTGTGTGATACCATAGAAACAAAGGGACCTGGAGTCTGTGAATGAGAAGAAGGAGAGGGTATACATGAAGACCTAAGTGTCGATGTGGGCGAGGATTCCTCCGCAGGTATGGATCCAGTGGGCATAACTTCATTTTGTTTCTTTCCTGCTTGGTCGTTAAGATATTAGGCTTCGATCTTTCAAATATTAGTGGAGGCGGTGGCAGCCAATTCCACATCTTTCGTTGCATCTCTAAGGCACCTGAGCTCTTTTGCACAATTATGTGATCAATATTGGGAAAGAAAAAGATGTCTGGCTCTGTTTTGCACGCATATGGATCTCTGATGCGATGATTTCCCCCTGGTATATCCGTGTCTTCTCTATGATACAACCCAAGCAAGCTTCATTGGCAAGGCGAAGAATCGACTCAATCTGGGATGGCATGATTCTGCTGTTGATGAACCCGAACCAGTATCTTGCAGCTATGTTCATGTTCTTCTTTTCAATCGAAACTCATTCTTCTAGCCATTTCGGAGCCTCATCGTCTGAAATTAGCAAGGCTAACCACCTTTTCATCTCGTCCATCTTCTTAGTTCTGATTAAGTGCTGGCAGTGTTCATTAATCTTATCAGACATACCTAAAGCTCTGTTGATAGCTTCAGTGTCACAAGCTATTGTCACAATCTACCTTCTTTCCTCTGATGACCACGTAATCAACTGCTTTGAAGGATGACACCAACCTCTTCCGTTGAGGTACCAACACAATGTATGCATTGTAGAACTCTCTGACCCAGCTTTGGTATGTAAGAGCCAAGGTGTTTGGTAAATATTTGATATTTGTGATATCTCAGGCAATCTATTATCTCAGGGTACTTATCGATCACCCCACCTATGGAGAGTCATTTTTCCTCAATGATTGTTCTCAGCCCTCAGACTTGAGTCTATTTGTTGATTGAGGTGGGGGGAACTTGTACTGGAGGTGCCAGTACCATTACCTGCTCTGAAACTGGAGGAATCTGAGTGGTGGATCGAGGAGTTCTGATCCGAGATGGGTCATCCATTTGTTTAGATCGTAACGCATTCCTCTATGCCTCCATCAGTTCATCTTCATCAGAACCCATACTCTCACTATCATATGTTGTTGGGTCATTGGTGTAGAAACCGGTAATGTCAGAACTTACATCTGATAGCTCAACAGTTTTGTCCTTGCCTTTGCATTTTCCACCAGTTGGGGAAATTTTGGTGGCCGTGTGAATGGATGCAGTTGCATTATCATTGATTGTGATCCCCTTTCCTCTGCGTCGGGGTTGTGTGTTGCTACCAGCTTGGTTGGGTTTAGTCATCTCTGCAAAAGGTTTTGGAGGAGTTAAGGAGGCAAAATAAAATAACAGGTAATCTACTGCAGAAAAACTCACTAATTGGATCGGCGATTCACCGAACCTCTTTCGGCGAGCAAAGGTTTGTCCACTGAAAGTTACAATGTATAAGGGGCTCAGGGATAGCATATAAAATGCGGTCAATATTACTTTCAGCGAGTCGCCGAGTGCGTTCGGCGACCCATGGCTTCTCGCCGAAAGTTACAGTCTCATCTAACTAGACCTGATATTAAGGGCGAGATAGAGACATTGAGCGAACCGCCGAACGACTCGGCGGGCTCAATCCAGCTCGTCGAATGGTTAACGTGCCCATTTTCAATCCATCTTCTCAAATTCAATCCCGCAAACCTCGAAAGCAAAATTAAAGCATGTACTAACGAAATTTGAACAAGACCTATACTACACATCACCCCAAAATACTCAGATTTCTACTAGACTTGCCACATTTGACCATTTGAAGATATGTACTCTTAAGAGCGGTGTCACCCTCTCTATCATTGAGCAATTTTTTGACATTTAGCACAAACATGGGCTACTCAGACTTCACCCAAACAATCAAAAAAACATCCGAGCACAACCCAACAAGACTTCATTCAATTACCATCACAATGGATAGGGGTGTCCGACAATCAAAGCACTACGGGCATACTTTTCAAATTGAAATAGACACTATAATCATAGCAAAGAGGCCCAACACACATCACTAAGAGACAAGTATTGCAAATGAGTACAAAACATTTAAATGTAAATATGGGAAAAGGAAACCAACGTTCAATGTCAATTAAATTCGATTAGAAAAGCTAGGTGGCAAAGTATTCCAATCCTGAGCACAAATCCCAAAAAAAAATCTAGAGTAATGCTGAATTAAAGAAAATGCTACCATGGTGCGAGTTTAGGATATTTGTGTGTGAGGGAGAGTGAAAGAAGTTGACGTTTTAAATCGTATGGCCATTATAACCGTCCAGTTCGCGCTAGTTCGGCAACGTTAGGTGCGACTGCCAATCCACTCGGCATATCGCCGAGTGGTATCTTGTCCCTCTAATTGTTATAGACTTGCTAACTTCTTGGGATCAAGATGGCGGTCTAAGTCGAAGTCGCTGACCTGGTAGGCGATGCGCCGACCTGTTCAGAGGTTCGCCGACTGATCATCTTCTAGCCAATCTGTAATGTGTCATCACTTTCCTCATTCGAACCTACACCACTAACACACTATTATTTGTAAAAGCAAATTTAAGCATTTAAAACTTTGGGTTGCCTCCCAAGTAACGCCTTATTTAACGTCATGGCTCGACGCGAGTCCTTACTCACTCCCCATTGGTTGGGTTGGCCCTAGTGTTACTAGGTGAGCCCAATAGTTCATTTGAGTGAAGAGAAGGGACTGCATAATTCAAGAGTGTCCTGATCAGCTTGATTGAGCTAGAATGAGAGCCAACCATTTGATACACTTCAATACTCTCCTTCATTTCTTCCAACATTTGATCTTGTGCAGTGATCTTTTGGAGAATGATTTAGAGTGTCTTCGACACGGTTGCTCTCCCTGCATTGGGACTGCTTCCTCTGATGAGGAGGTATGTACCTCCCTTGACTCTTGCACTAGTTTATTACCTTTGTTATTTTGGTGGCTAACTCATGCAGTTGAGTTGCCAGTGCGTGCAATGTGAAGTCCCTCTCGACTTCTTGTTTCATCTCAACTGAGTTGCCACCATTCCCAACGTCCATCTTCGAGGAACCTACCTAAACAACAAACTTAAAGAAAAACAAAACTAAAAATAAGGTTAGTAAACTACAACTAAGAAGAACAAAAATTCTACTAATCTATAAATTCTCAAGTAACACCACTCCCCGGCAGCGGCGCCATTTTGATGCTTTTCGTGACCAACAACACTAACCTACGGTTCGAGTGTCTACGATCATCGATAATATAGTAACCCAACCGGTGTGACCGCAATACAAGTTGAGATAAATGGTTGGGTACATGCTACCAATAGGAAATTTAAAAAATAATAGTGACTCCGCTAAGCTTTAGATGGAAATAAGTTCCCTCTCGAGCAACTTACCCCGTTTCAAATGTGTTCCTCTCGGACACCCATTTGCCGCATGAAGACCAGCCTACGCCTTACCCCATCACTCTCTCGAGCTGAGTGTTAGGATATGGGACTAGGGCTCACCCTATCAGGATGAACCTCATGTCCACCCACTCCTTGGCCATCAGACTAGTTGTCTTGGTTTCGCGACCTCCCTCTCGGGCAGGCCGAAAACACATGGGTGGCTTTGTATTTGAAACTACAAACCCATTAAATTAAGCCACAACCACTAGGTGAAATCACCATTAAAATACATATAACCTATCAGCAAGCAAGGCCCAACAATAATATCAACACATATTTGCTAAATCACACCTCAAGAATGGAGGATTTTAGCAACACATCAAGAAATAACAAAATACACCTAAACTGATAGTGAAATCAAATGGGTATAAGAAATTAAACCTTGATTTAAGCAAAGGAAGAAGAATAGAGAAGACCCACTTCCAACTTGGGGAAGATGAACTCATTTCTTCAAGTCTTCTAAAACCCTCTCCAAACTTAGAGTAAAAAGTACTAAAAATTATAATGTAATATTACTGAAGTCTGATACTATCCAAAAAACTCTCTCCAAAAACTTCACTCTTAAGCTATAACTCTCAACGAGTATTTATAGTTTTCAAAAATCTGTGCTACGGTGGATCGTTCGGCGACATTAGTCGGAATTGCCGATTAACTTGGTGATTCTCCCGTTGGTGTACTTCATCGCCGCCATGCATCATCCATCGGCATCATCGTGCTCTGGGTCATTGGGCGACATAGTGCTGCTTTGCGGAACTCCTCGGTGATCCTTCGACTGCTCCATTTTTCCGCAGACTTGATCCTTTCCTTCAGGGATGAGCACATTAGAACAAAAGGCGAAGTGAGACCCTTCAGCGATTCACCAAGTGGACTCGGCGATCCTCTGACCATCATTTTCTCATTCTTTTCAGCCTTTTCGTCCCTTTTTGCGAAGTAGTGTCCATGCTTTCCTTCAAACTTCAAATTCCTGAAACTTAAAGGTTTTCATCAGATATTGAGATAAAATAAGCATTTGAGGACACAATTTCTATTAAAATAAAGCCTTAAATGAGTCCAATTTGTGGACTCATCACCTGCCATCCACGAACCGTGGATAGGACTCCTGTCTGTGGTCTTGGTCCGTGGTTTGGACCTGAGGCTATATTTTGTAGTCCAACTCAGGCCTGACCTACGTCCATTACCTACGAGGCGTAGGTTGATCTACTTGGCGTGAATTGCAACTGTAGCTCACAAAAATTAGCTTTTGTGGACTGTTTTGGGGATTTTTTTGGGTCCTCCTCAAGGACCCCTTGGGTGGTCCTTGGGGAGTCGTACCCGGACGTTTGACCCCTAAAATCTTTATTCTAAGTAAGGGAACCATTTCTTGTGATTTTAACCATCATACAACACTCAAAAACTCTGACGGAAGGCCCTAGAACTCACTAGTTCAACTCACCAAATTTCGGGGTGTTACATTATCCCCCACTTGTGAACATTCATCCTCGAATGACACTTTCAACACTTCTTAAAGTCTAAATCTAACTTAGCAGCCCATTATGCATGCACTATATCTAGTATGCACACAACCAATGAAAAACTTCAATCCAAAACCAAACTCACCCAATGTAACTCAAGGGAGTAGGGACTATTTCTACCAACCCAAAAATACATCAATTCTATATCTACTCTTCTTAAAGGAGAAACTACCATCTCCTAGCTAAGACATGCTCATCACATACTCATGGAGTCTAAATGCACATTACTTCTCAAAAACATCCATTCATTAAGGAAATCTTTCAACTCCAACTAAGGCATGCTCATACTCAACTTATGAAGTCTATATACAAGTCTACCAATGCACTACAACATGAGGGAAAGAACAATGCATATAAGCCATCCTAACAAAACCTAGGCATTTTCATGAACATGCATATAAGGAAATCATGGCAACACATAAAGCACACAATAACCCTACTAGATAGGCACACTATCCACCACTTGGAGGTAAGCCTACACAAACTTTTCTAAACATCATTTATGCTAAAATAACTTCAAAATCCAACATAACAAGTCATAAAAGACAAGAAATCTGGAAATTTTTCTAAAGCATAAAACACATACTGGAAGGGACATGAGGAAATCACTCTTGATCTTCCCTAGATTGGATAGATTAAGATCTATTCTTCTTTGGAGCCTTTCCTCCCAAACCAAGTGGACCAGAGGAAGGGTAGGGTTGGGACCTACGACGACTATCCTCTTCATTTCTAGAAATCATAGGACAATGTCTTATCTTGTGTCCCAACTCACCACAACCAAAACAAACATTAGAGCCCGCTAAGCATTCACCCTCATGCCTCCTATCACACTTAATACATCCCGACAATAGAATCTTACAACCATCATCTTGAGATATGGGGTTAGACACCCTCTTTTGGTTGGAAAGTTTTTGTTGGGTCCTAGGTTGATCATATCTCTCGGAGCTAGAATTGGAGAAATCCCTATCATCGGCTCTAGGTCTCATAACTTCCCTATTTTTCTTCCTAAGCTTTCCCTCCTCAACTTGTTGACCATAAACCATTAGACGTGAGATGTCCATATTATCATGTAGCATTGCCGCACAATACTCTTCCTGAATAAACTCGAACACTCCGATCACAAATCGACTCATATCATCTCTCGGATTTGCCACCAAAGATGGAGTATATTTGGACGACTTAGTGAATTTCAAAGAATATTCTTGGACACTCAAACCTCCTTGAGTTTATGCGTCATGAATTGAGTCAAAGTTTGGAGAGCCACCCTTATTTCCACATTAGACATAAACCCCTCATAATTAGGAACTTTAGGAGGAACTTGGAGAGGAACCACTTGCTCCTCATCATCTCCCTCATCTCTCCTAGCATTAGCCCTTGTATTAGCCAAACCCTGAAAAACCATAGGGCACAGATTAGAAAAAGGGCCTACTAAAGCCAAACTTTATGGCACGACGTAGAGAAAGAAGAAGTGAGATTTCCTAAACATCCAATAGCCTCATATTAATAAAATGTGTCGCAACTCACACCCATGAACAAGACACTACTAGGTGTGGTTTGAGACATGCTAAAATTTATCCCAAAACCTTATGCTCTGATACTAAGTTTGTCACGACCCAGGGGTACCCCTTAGACGTAACATGGCGTACTTGACCATGAAGGGGTGGCATACAAGCCCTTAGCATATCCTGAACATAAGATAAATAGGAAATATGGGAAAATTTAAAACTTTTACAATCGAAGTCATATCTCATAAAAACAACAAGCGAAAGTCTTTACTAGAACCTTTGTCTCAAACCACCTATTTCAAATTCATGAGTAAAAGTCTTGGGACGCAGCCCATACAAAGTCTAACAATCATAAAGAAATGACATAAGGGAAATATAGGTTCGTCCTCAAAGCTATGAGGACTCACCAACTCTTCAACTCTTCTTGATCCTTGGAAACCTAGCCTTCAAAGCAACTCAATCTCCTCAACCCACATTTGGTTAGAATGTAGGCAATATGCGTTTAGTACAAAATGTACCAAGTATGAAAGCTAGCACAACATAAGAGCATCTCAAATAAGCATAAGAGATAATAACATAGTCATAACATAATCATCATAGTCAATAGCATGGTCTCCAACAGAAGCATCATATAAACATAAGTCAACATAAGACATAGTTAGTGAACATAGGAGATAAGTCATAATCATATAACCATAAGTGAACCTTGGTCATCCATACCATAATAGCACCATTCTCAAGTAACCTCAACAGCATACAAGTGCAAATCAAGAATAGCATCCCATAATACTACCCAAGCCAAGTTTCCCTTTTTGGGTATCTTAGTCATAGTCTATATACATGGTCTACGTCTTTAAGATTTTTTACCATAAGGTAACAATACTCCCAAGTAACCTCAAAGCACACTTGTGCAATGTATGAAAGACATCCCATACTACCCTTCACACTAAGCATAACCTTGAAGTCATCATAGTCATATTTACCCTACTTTGGTCTCATTCTTAATTTATCTCATAAGGACAAAGGGAACTATCACCTTAGTAAATCATATCATGTTAAGGAGGCAACTATAGCACAATCCTATCTAAACATACATCATATAAGAGCAAAAATCTCATGACTCACCTTAAGGCAAGGTTGTATCATGCATGAACAAGACCCTATAATCCTACCCATGCTAAGCTAGACACTTAGGTTCATCATATCTTAACATCATAGAGACAAGGGTAATCACCTCTTAGTCATGCATGAAGTGGAAAGGTATCTAGACCTACTATCCCAAACTAGTCAAGCTCATGTTCATAAATGCAAGGGGGAAGTCACCTCAAGGCAGAAATGTTTAGTTCATCATGAAGGACAAGGGAAGTCACCTCAAGCCACATACATATCAAGGAATTATAAAATCAAGAGTATTCATCCCTTGTCATACATATCAATGAATCATTGGTATTCGCCTCCATGTTCATATTTTGGTGATATAGGTATATGCGTCCATATCAATTTTAATGTGTAATGTAGGTATTCGCCTCCACATCCCCACATAAGGATCATAGGTAATCGCCTCCATGACCAACATAAAGGCTAATGGGTAATCACCTCTTGCCTTGGGTGTCACACATACAAAAGGGTAATTCACCTCACTCTCCCCCATACTTAATCAATTAGGAGTAAGGGAACTCACCACACATTCCTATCATGTAAAGGTCATTTAGGTGAATCACCACAAGCCTCATCACATTTAATAGTCCTAAGACTTAGATTCATTTTAGGTGAGAAAACCTTTCAACCTAGAATCATTCTATGTGAGAGAACCCTTCATGTCATATCAAACTCATTCCTAAAACCATATCTAGAATTCTACATTAGACATTGGTATTGTCATGACTCAAGTGAATCTATCCGTTCACATATTCAAGCATTTATTAGGTAGGTTAGGGAAGTATAGGCCTTTCACCAAACTCCAACCTATTAGACTTCTATTCTCTTTTAGACTTTACTCTCAAAGCCTTAGTATGTCCAAATCATCACATTGGCTTTACTCTCAAAACCTTAGTGATCAACATTCATGACTACAAGCCTTATACTCAAAGCTTTCCATCTTGATCTTATCATTATACCTAGATTTCAAGTTATTTCAATCACATACTTCATTACTAGGTGATTCTAGTCATAATTCATAGTCATAGGCAATTATAAGAATAACTCATCATAAAGTCCCAAATTCAATCATTACTATTCATGATCTATCATGCATTAATAATTCTAGTTCAATTCATGATTTCATATTCCTATCCTTGAATATGTTCTATACATGATGACAATCCTAGAAGATCTATCAAGAATCATCAATTTCATCTTTACAAGTCAAGATCAATCATACACAATAGAGTCTAATTCAATTCATGATTATATAATCCTAACTTTGATCTATTACTACACATAACATTGAATTAGGAAGATCACCTAAGAACCATCAACTTTGCCTCTAGTGGCATAAACCCACAATTATCACATTAATCAATTTAGATTAGGGTTCATCATAGAAATCACATGAATTCATCATATTATCATTAAACAAAGCTAAATCAATCATAATTGGGTGATATCCACTAGATTGGAATCATACATGTCACGACCCGGGAGCACCCCCAAGTCGTAACAAGGCGTACTCGACCCCGAAGGGGTCTTATACGAGCCACATAGTCATTCATTGCATTCAATAATGAAAATAGTGCGGAATAAAAAAAACTTATTTACGTCCACACATTTAAACTTCTTAAGACAACTTTAAAAACACACACAGCGGAAGTCTAAGTCTCACATGGCCATCTTAGACACAGTCGCAAAACATAAGTAGGGACACGGCCCTTTACAATCAAAAGAAGTCTATTGCATGAACAAAAGAACTTAAAAGTCTTATCCTCGAATC
>JAJOOR010021471.1:0-23810 GCA_036250505.1 Solanum acaule | reverse complement strand
TAGTTCCTATTTCCCGTTAATTAATGTTGAATGTACTTCCGCGACCGATGAAGTGTGATGACAAGTTTGAGAGGCTTGTTTGGGGTTCCTTCGGGTTCCTCATTCGCCATGTCACGTCTAGGCCCTAGGCTTGGGTCGTGACACTATATCTACCCTTTAGTATCTTTATTTTCCTAGGGGATAGATCTCATTCTCTTCCTATATCATGTATGTTAGCTGCCATACTATCTTCCTCTTCTGTTTCTTTTTTATCTCTTACCTCTTGTGGTTTATGCTTGTTCATCTTAGGAGTAATAAAATCTGATGTATCATTCTCACTGGAAACATTTTATTTTTCCATTGTTGTCTTCTTCCCTCCCCTTCCCTTGCTCATCTTTTTATTGTTTCTCCCACTCTCCTGTTGTGTTTCCTTAGCACTTGTAGTGCTACATTATCTTTTACAACAGAGGATTCTGAGCTAACAACTTCTATGCTTTGCTTAGAATCTTTAGTGTTGTCCTCCATGTGATCATTATAGTTAAAATTCTCTCTGCCTTTTCCTCTTGTTCATGTCATGTATCTTCTAATGCCCCAAATTAATTCTTTGTACCCATTTATGCATTTCTTCCTTGTTGTGCTCTTTGATTCCATACTTGTTCTGGTTTCCTTCTTTGATAAAGGTACCCCCTTTTGTACCCATTCTTCCTCCCCTGCTCTTTGAAGTCCCTCTCTTTTGTTTTCTTTTCCTTTTCTTCCATACCACTGTCTCTTTGTTCTTGTCTTTTTCCTTTTCACTCTTTTCCTTCCTCCTGAGCTACTCTAGCACCATTGTCTTTATTCTTCTTTTGCTTTTTTGCTTTCTCCTCTGTCTGTTCGTCTTGTGTGAAAAGTTATGGATGTATAACATAGCAATCCTTCTCATTATGCCCCTAGAGCTTGCAAGTCTTGCAATATTTTGAAATGTAGTCATATTTGATAGTCACCCATTTTTCCATGACCTCCCCTGTCTTTTTTCTCATCCCAATATTGATTCTTTTGGGGAATTCTCCAAAAAGATCCACCTCTAGATTTACCCTAGCACAACTTGGCCTTGTTTTATTTTGAGTTGCTAGGTCTACATGTAGTGGTCTTCCAATTGCTACTGCCACAGAAAAGATAGTTTCCTTACCAAAGAAATTTGGTGGCAATGCTGGGAAGGAGATCCATAATATTGCGATGGTCGTTTCCTCCTCCGGATCAAACAAAGGATCCCATTTAAAAGATCTCATTGGATAAGACCAATTGTTATGAGTGATATAGAATTGAGGTTTTGAAAGCAGATTCATGTAATCTTCTAGCAATGAGGCCTTATCAATACGCATTTGCGGCTCAAAAGTCCAATATTCTCTTCCCCTTTCAAACCACATTGTTTCGGTATCAATTTCCTCAACTCTTAGATGTCTGGCCAGCCATATGAAAATTTTCCAATCACTGCATATTGTAGATCTTCGTTTATGTTCATTTGTTGTCCTCCCATACCAGCTTTGGTTCCCCATGCAAAAAAGTCAATGGTTTAATCCCTATGTTATGCTGCTTTGTTTTTGGTGCCATGAGTGTGTTTGCATATGATGTTTTATTCCCCTCCGGTATTCCTTACGGCTGGCCAACCTCAATTGGCAGAGGTTGACCGGCGGCCATGAGAAAAAGGTAGGCAAATTTTAGGGTTTCGGCTTCTCCTCCTCGGTGTCAAAAAAAATTTCTTTCTTCTTCCTTATACTAATACTGTACAGTTTTAAATTTGATTTACGGATAACTTTTTTAAAAATGTGTATTGAATAAAAAAGCAAAAAGAAAGAAAAGAAAAAAGGCGTTCCAATGAAAAAGGGAGTTGGTGCATAGTTTTTTTTTTTGTATACTTTTCAAATTGTAGTACTGACTTGTGATGTAAAGTATCCATTTGTCTTTATTTGCCTATTTCTCTAAATTGTATTGTTGTGTTATATTATTAACAGAGAGATCAAATTCATGCAATTATTAGAAGGTTTCTCAATCCATATATTAAATGTAATATTTAAGAACATTAATTTCAATATTCAAGTTTTTTCATAATGATAATTTTTTAATTATTGCATATATATGATGAAATGAATATTTAACTGAAAAAAGTCATCCTTTAAATAGTGTTATGAAAAGTAAGGCTGTGAAAATGTGTTGTTTATATCCTCCATATACATTTTTATAAATAATAAATTATTATCAGTGTCATTAAGTTGGATATTGTAATGCAGTTTGTTCTTAATTAATACACATATTGTAAGCATATTAAGAACACTGATAAATGCTTTGTTTGAAATGAATCTTCAAATGAAGTTTCAACATTTTCATTTTTCTAGAGTTCTTAATATGCTTACAATATATATATATATATATATATATATAGAGAGAGAGATATTTATCGATAACTTGTGCATTTCTTGCCCTTTTGTTTTGAAGCAATTAATTGCTTTCTTAGTTTTGTATTTCTATGGTGGATATGGATTTTTGACATATGTACTTGCTATTTGATTACTCCATTATAATTATTAATTTGTCTTATTTCAATTATAACTTTTTCTACCTACACTCGACAAAATATGCCTACTTAGAATGAACTCATCAATAATAAACAATGAATATTGAAAGTTGGGGTTATAAAAGATAGAACGTATCATATTGCAGATATTCACACATCATATTCTTTATTGGATTGATTATTCAAGATAAGAAGGTACTAGCAAACAATTTTTTTAAAGTTTTTCTTACATTTATTGTTTTTAAAGTTCTCTATTGGATCATATTATGCTTTTAGAGTTCTATCATTTCAAAAACCCATAACATTTATTAGTTAGTATGTCTTACCATTCCTTAAAACTTAAAAATATTCTTTCAAATAATTGCTTATTAATCTTCTATGTATAATTTGTTTAGTTTAAGACCTTATATATTATAGATAAATACCAAAAATTTGTGATGCGTTTTTTTAACCTCTTGAAGAAAAATTTCAATAAATAGTTACTACTTCCTCCATTTATTTTTAGTTGTTATGTTGTGCTTTTCAAAAATTTAATTCATTGCATGTTCAGATACTTTTTAGAGGTGAGTTTTGTTTGTTTTCAGAAAAAACAAATGACTAAATTAAATATGTTAATAATTATTATTGTCAAATTTAGACAATATACTATACTTATATATTGATTTCGCAAATATTCTACTATAACTATCAAGGGGTAAATGTTAACCTTCTCTCAAATAAACTTTATAGTATTATTTTATTATAATTTAAAATTGTCAATAAATCAATATTTCAAAGCAGTTGACTTGCTCAAAATTTAATCTATTATATATATATCAATAAATTTTCATAGAGTTAGTTTCAAATAGTTTTGCAAGGGTTAGATTTAATTGGCCTTCATATTTTTAGGGAGTAAATTATAATGCACTCATGATATATGTAAGTATGCAATATTTATGATGCTAAAATTAGTTAATAGGACTTCAAGTGTGATGTTCCCAAACAGTAATTAGACCTTTATTATTTATGAAAAACTAAGGTATTTTTGTAAACGTTTTTCTTTTACATTTTTTCGTAAGTAGAATTTTCTTTAAACAAAATTGTTTTAGAATAACAAAATCAATACAACCATAATATAATAAAATAATAATTATAATAATCTTAATATATATATATATAATCTTTTTAAAGTGTTTTATGGAAATACTTAAAATTTAGATTGATAATTTAATTAGTTTTATTAAAAATAAAAGATAAAATCTAAAATCTAAATTTTAATACAAACAGTTCTAAAAAATAGAATGTGCGATTCTTTTTTTTTCTTTGGAGAACTTATCATAATTCTCCCACTGTCTACGTGTGGCCTAGCCTATATATGGATTATTTTTTAAGTCATAGAAAACTTACAACAATATAATATTTTTAAAAGATAAAGATCTAATATAAAGTAATTATAATTTTTTTAAATTCTTTTATAGAATTTTTTTAAATTTTAATTGATAATTTGTTAAAACCAATGCATAAGTTTTATTTTAAGAAAATTATAATAATTCAAAATTGAGAAGAGTGTTAAAAGATAAAGCAGTTACAAATGGTTATAATTTTTTAATTTTATTTTTAAAATATCCGCGCGACATACCTCCTCGTATTAGCACCACAAAAATAATATTTTTTAAATAATCAAAATTAATAAGGATCAAAGTACTTTGAACGATTAACTAAGAAATTATTTTAAAACAGTTTTAAAAATAAGGCTGATGTAGATGAAAATCTTTATTTAAGTGTTACAATTTTATTTTATGTTAAATAAAAATTTAATTTTAATTAACGTAAATGTAAAATAAGTCATTATATATAGAACTACTTTATTCAATAAAATATTAAAATACCATTTCTTATAGACAAAAATATATATAATAGTAGAGATATAAAGTGTCACATATTAGCACCATAAAAAACCTCTAACGGTTGGGTTTTAAATTTATTTATTTATTTGAACTTAGTAACTTTTTTAAAAAGAATAAATTATTAAAATATTACAGATCTGTATTTTATAATTAAGCAAATTGAAAATAGAAACATGCCATAATTTTAAAACTTTCGGTTTGAATAAATTTTAACAAAGACAATTAAAATAATTAAAGGTAAAAAAAATCGTTTATAAAATATATTTTTGGATGCTGACATTTTTTTAAAACAAGTAATATTGGAAAAACAATAATATTAAATCCTTCCTTTAAAGGTTTTATAATTTTTCTTTTTACTATTTTATAAATTGGATATTTTTAGACTATTAAATCTACTTTTTTTTGGATGCAGATTTTTTTTTTAAAAAAAAGTAATATTATAAAAAATAAAAAGCATCACTAATTTATTAGAAAATAAATTAAAGAATGTCATCATACAAAATAAATAAAAATAAAACAATTAACGAAAAAAGAAGAAAAAGAAAATATTTATAAAGGAACAGTTAAACAACAAAATTCAAATTTGTGGTGTAGTTTTTATTACTTTAACACCCTAACATATTGAGAAGATTTTTAAAAGATGCAAAGTATTATTTTTATCATTTTAAGATTTTCATTCTATAATATAAAATCTCTCCTCGTGTATTTAAATCTAAGATAATAATTGATATTATTACTTTCAATTTTTTTGAATTGAATTGATTTGAAATGATATGTCATATTCATTTTCATGTTATACTCATAATAGCATGTTGGTGGTGCTTATAACTTATAAATTTTATCTAATTAATATTAAAAATAATATATTAATAATTTATATACAATTAGTTTAAAGTTTTTATGTTAAATCCTAAAATTATTTGTCAATGTTAAGTTAAACATATTTACTAAAGAATAAAATATGCAACATATTTAGAAAGGCTAAACAAATCTAAAAATCTATAAAATAAAAGAAGAGAGTTATAGTAAATCAATGGAATAGAAGATCATCCGTTTTGTTCATCTTTCAATTTTTGTTCTGCTCTGTAAATAATTTACTTTTATGTGGTATATATTAATTTAATTATAGTATCTTGTTTTAATTGATCACTAAAATTCATTATTTGTACATCCTTATTTTATGAAATTATATCTTGTCACGATCCCGACCGCCGTGATTCGCATCCACACTAATCCTCTAGTGGGAGAACCACTACTACAACCCGACCTAGCAACTTAAGGAAACTAAACCATTTAAAGATACGGAAGCAGGTTTAAATGACGAAATAAATATGGAGTTTCCATAAACTCCGAAGATTTAACAAAACAACTATCGCAGAAATTCAACCCCTAGACCTGAAGTCATTATACCAAAACTCTCATAATCAACAAGTCTAAGAAAAATGAGGTGCAACCCCGAAAGATAACATAAGTAAAATGTCTAAACATCTAGTTTGAGTCCGAAAAGAATGGACTAAACCAAAGGATGGATCCATGGCAGACTGAAAGAATTGGCTCACCCTCGAATCTGGTCTCGGTCAATGATCTCCTAGCTGAGGTCTGTCAGTAGCCGCATGAACCGCATGAAGATGCCATAATGAGTAGTGCATATAGTCACACAGTCAAGTAATAGGTTCATGGCAAGTAATTATTTTCACACAATCATTTCAGTATATTCGATTCAGGTTTTCTTATTCACATGCATGCATGCATACAATGGAGCAATTAACAGGCATTTATCATACAGCAGGAAGTCGAACCATCACCTACCTCAAAATCAAGCCTGAATATTCCTAAGACACATGAGCCTTCCCTTTTCGGAGTCTTTCAACTTGTTCTTGGTCTAAAACAAGTAATTAATGCAAGGATCAATAAACAAGTCCTAAATTACCCGGATTATAACAAAATATTAACCCGAGTCCAAACCCATGATCCTAATGCTCAACTAAGGTGTCTGCCACCACATTAGCTTTTCCTAGATGATACTAAATGGTAACATCATAATCCTTGAGTAACTCCATCCACCTTCACTGTCTCATATTCAGGTCCTTCTAGGTGAATACATATTGCAGACTATGATGATCGGTAAACACCTCACACTTGACACCGTAAAGGTAATGATGCTAGATCTTGAGAGCAAACACTACCGCTGCCAACTCCAAGTCATGCATTGGGTAGTTTCTCTCATGCACCTTCAGCTGTCGTGATGCATAAGCTATGACATTCTTATCCTGCATCAACACAACACCCAAACCCAAATGTGAAGCATCACAAGAGTCTTGAGCTTTGGGAATCGCTCTTCACATTTGTCAGTCCACTCGAAAGGAACCTCCTTTTGGGTCAGCCTTGTCAAATGAGTGGCGATAGAAGCAAAATTATTCACAAACCGTCGATAGTAGTTGGCGAGCCCCATGAAACTCCTAACTTCAGTCACAGAGCTAAGCCGGATCCAATTTTGACTGCTTCGATCGTTTGGAGATCTACCATTACCCCTTCACATTCTGGTTTGGGTGCTGTGTTGATGCAAGATAAGAATGTTATAGCTTATGCATCTCGTCAATTAAAGGTGCATGAGGTGAATTATCCAACACATGATTTGGAGTTGGCAGCGGTGGTGTTTGCTCTTAAGATCTGGTGACATTACTTCTTTGGTGTTAAGTGTGAGGTGTGTACTGATCATCGTAGCTTGCAGCTTGTGTTCACTCAAAAGGATCTAAATTTGAGACAGCAAAGGTGGATGGAGTTACTCAAATATTATGATGTGACTATTCAATACCATCCGGGTAAGGCTAATGTGGTGGCAGACGCTTTGAGTCGAAAAGTGGTGAGTATGTAGTTTAGCTTGCTTGAGTGTATCCAAGCGACCCTTGGCTAAGGAAATTCAGACCTTGGAGTCTAAGTTCATGTGGTTGGGCATCTCAGAGAGAGGTGGGATGTTAGCTAGCATTGAAGTTAGGGCCACATTCATTGAAGTGTTCAAAGGCCAAACAATTTGAGGATAAAAATTTGAATGAACTTAAGAAGAAGACTGCGATTGGTAAGGCACAAGATTTCACTCTTGATGCGGAAGGTCTGCTCAGTTTTAAAGGAAGGATTTGTGTTCCTCGAATTGATGACTTGATTCAGAAATTGCTGACAGAATCCCATGGTTCGCGATATTCTATTTATCCGGGTGTGACCAAGATGTACCGAGACTTGAAGAGAATTTATGGGTGGCCGAGCATGAAGAAGGCCATAGTGGAGTTTGTGGCTAAGTGTCAAAATTGCCAACAAGTTAAATATGAGCATCAAAGACTTGCAGGTTTGCTTCAAAGAATGCCAATTCCAGAATGGAAGTGGGAGAGGATAGCCATGGATTTTGTGGTTGTTCTTCCCAAGACCTTGGGGAAGTTTAATTCTATTTGTGTAGTGGTTGATAGATTGACTAAGTCAGCCTATTTCATTCCGGTAAGAATAGATTATAATGATGAACAATTGGCTAAAGTTTATATGAAAGAGATAGTGAGGTTGCATGGGGAGCCCCTCATGATGAATTGGGCACACAACTCACTTTTAGTACAACTTTCCATCCGCAGATGGACGGGCAGTCGGAGAGGACTATTCAAGTGTTAGAAGACATGTTGAGGACATGTGTGATTGATTTTGGAGGGCATTGGGATAACTTCCTACTCTGTGTGAGTTCTCCTATAATAATAGTTATCACTCCAGCATTGATATGGCACCGTTTGAGGCATTATACGGGAGGGGATGTAGATCACCCATAGGATGGTTCAAGGCTGGAGATGTGAAACCTTTGGGGGTTGATTTAGTGAAGGATGCTTAAGATAAGATGAAGAATATTCAAGCTAAGCTTTTAGCAGCCTAGAGTATACAAAAGAAGTATGCAGACCATAAGGTAAGAGATATTGCATTTCAGACTGGTGAGAATGTTCTTCTTAAGGTATCACCCATGAAAGGGGTGATGAGATTTGGCAAGAAAGGCAAGTTAAGTTTGCGATACATTGGTCCCTTTGAGGTTCTTGAATGTGTAGGGCCAGTGGCTTATATATTGGCTTTACCTCCTAATCTATCTGGATTTCATCTGGTATTCCATGTGTCCATGTTGAAGAGATATCATAGTGATGGGATTATATGATTAAATGGGACTCAATCGTGTTAGACAAAAACCTCCAATATGAGGAGGAACCGGTTGCAAATTTTGATCGTGATGTGCGTAAGCTGAGGACCAAGTAGATTAAGTCCGTGAAAGTTCAATGGAAGCATCTTCTAGTTGAGGAAGCTACTTGGGAAACCGAGAAGGACATGCGACACAAGTATCCCCAATTGTTCGTCGATTCAGGTACCATTCCATTCTTTCTTTAGCCTATTTTCCCTAAGTTTGTCACCCTGGGACGAGTGATGGGTAAATTGGTATCTATTGTAACGACCGGTTCCTGTCGTTATAGAAAAGCCGACGGGGAAATTTTTTGGCAGGAAAACTCTTTTGTAGTAACTTGGATTTTCCAACCTAGTCTAGATTTGGACAAAATCAGAGTCTTTAAAGTCTAGGGAAATCTGGTAAAAGTTGGGTGATCCAATTATGAATTTGATCACATGAGTGGATAGCTAAGACGTTAAGGAAACCATATGACTTTACCGAATTGAATTCGCGTGAGTGGAACTCCCGAAATTGATCTTAGCGTGAACGAGTAGTTCATGATTGTCGTTGGTCGAAGATGTGTTGTGAAATGGGAGTTTGGAATTCTTAAATCTACTCACTGGTCCCGTGCAAGCCGCTGTGGCGGACTGGGGGTCGCCATAGCGGGATAGTCGCGATTTAAGTCGGAAATAAACCCCAAAACGTCTTTATTCTGCATTTTTGAACTTGAGAGCTAAGGAACGAACCCATGGCTTTTCTTTACAGTTTTCCACCATTCTTGAGGCTAAAGGTAAGATTTTCACTCCTCGAATCCATTTTTCGATCTGTAGAACGTAATCTAATGGGTAAATGTCAAGGGGGTTGAGTTTTGATCTAAAATTTATGGTGGAAAAAGCCCTAATTTCGATATTGGGATCATGAGTTTGATCTAGGGTTGATATAATTGTTAGAAGTTTGGGTAATTAGATATTGTTTATTGATTCCCGTGTTAAATTAATTATTTGTAGACCAAGAACAAGCGGAGTGAATTCAGAAATGGAAGAATCAAGTTTCTTAGGGAATTCAAGCTTGTTTTGAGGTAGGTGATGGTTGTGATTCTATGATTGTATGATGTATGTTTGTTCTTGCTTCATTATGATACATGTATGTGAATGTTGCATTATGATCACATTAGTTGTAAAAGAGGATATATGAATGATGAATGCCATAAATCATGACTTGATTGTATGATTATGAGAATGTACTTTGGGATTGTGACTGTGGCTTGTTGAATGGATCGGGTGTTGCTTTTCGACACACTAACTTGGATCGGTTGCCACGTTCCGGCATAGTCATTAGATCGGGTACCACGTTCCGGTATGCTAACAGTTTGGGTTCCATGAGAGAAAAAATGACTTGATATAACTGTTATATTTGTGAATCGTGAAACTGTTCGTTGTTCGTAAATGATGATGATATTGTATATGTTCGGTGTATGAATGTTATTGTATTGTTATTTTGACTTATGTATTTTACACTTAGTGGGATAGCCGCGCGATCCTACCAGTACATTGTGATTGTGTATTGACACTGCACTTGCTCTTTCTTTGTTGAGTACAGGGCATCTTCAGGTGGCTATTGACAGACCTCACTTAGAAGATCAGTGATCGTCGATCGAATTCAAGAATGAGCCAGTTCTTCCAGGCTGCCATGAGTTCTCTTTCTGTCTATGCCCACATTTCAGACTTAAATTTTCTAGTTAGTTATTAGTACATTAGTTTGGGGTTGTAACCCTTCTTGTTTAGACCTTTGGATCTTGTTAGAGTTTTGGTACATTGACTTTCAGGTTCTAGGCATTACTTCCGCAATGTTAGTTTTGGATTATTAGACGTTTTGTTTGGAGTTTATGGGAACTCTATTTCTTTTCCTTAGCATTTAACATGCTTCCGTAACTTAAATGCCTTAGTATTTTGATTTAGTTGGTTAGCTAATTAGTATTAATAGTTCTCCCACCGGAGGGTTAGTGTGGGTGCCAATCACGATGGTCTGGGTCGTGACACACGACGGGCCCCATCCCGTCACAGCAGCCCCGCCCAGGCAAAATGTAACCCTGTCCCGTTGGCTTGCACAGAGACAGAAACTCGGAATTTGAGTTCCAAGCTCCCATTTTGCAACACACCTTCAAACTTTGACGTTTTAAAACTACCCCTTCACGCCAAGATCAGTTTTGGGAGTTTTACTCGCCCAAATTCAATTCTGTATAGCCGTACAGGCTCCTTTTTGTCTTGGCTATCCACTCACGTGATCAAACTCATAATTAAATCCCCCATCCATTACCATATTGCCCTAGATCTCACTTGACTCAGATTTCGTCCAAGTCTGGCCAAGGTTAGAAATTTCAAAGTTACTACTCAGAAGTTTTCTGGCCCAAATTCCTTCCCCATTGGCTTTTCCATAATGACGGGAACAGGTTGTTACAATCTGATTAAATGAAAATCATCTTACTTTGCAGGATAGAACAAGAGAAGTGTGTGCTAAAAAGGTTGCAACATTCTTTGTAAATTATATTTAATTTTTAGCTAAAAGTGGAGTTAATATTTTTAATACTAGGTTTTAGATTGATATATAAACTTAAAATTTAATTAATTAGCACAAATAACAATTCAACACACGCCACACATGCTATTAATCTTCGTTATACTACAAGAAGGAGAAGTTGTTAGAATGATGTTTAGTATATTTGAAGAATATACCCTCATTACACGTAAATTAGGGTAAAATTTTATTAGCATTATTCGTATATATAAAATTAAAATATTATATATGATTATACATGCACTTTTGTTACTCAATAATAATTCCCATTTAGTTATTTTTAAATTTTATAATTTATTATATCTTATAATATTCGCGCAACGCGTGGGTACGTATACTAGTCTATATATAATAGGAGAAGTGAAGGTGCCACATGTCAGCGCCACAAAAATTATAAATAATTTTTACATTAAAAAATAGAAAATAAAGAAAAATAGAAAAAAGGGTTTTACATTTAAAAAAATAGAGGAAAATATTGAAATTAAAGAAAAAGAAAAAATAGTATGGAATTAATATACGAGAAGAAGAGCAGTAGTGGATAGGTTTTACATTTAAAAAATAGTGGAAAATATTGAAATTAAATAAAAAGAAAAAAATACGGAAAGAAGGGCAGTAGTGGATTCCTAAAATATAGGTAACTGATTAAGAACTTTTTTCTTAATCAGAAATAATCCATAATTCAAATTATTGTAATTAAGAAATCAAAATTTACCCAAAATAAAATAAAATAAAATTACAAACTCACAAATAATTCTAACACTAATGATAATTTTATAATTAATTTATACTAATTAAAGTACTCAATTATTACATTTAAAATTTTAAAAACGTAGATTTTAGTGCGCTTTTTAAAATTGTACTCAAGAATTACTATCCTATTTTCTTTAGTCTTTGAATTAATATAGGAAGGGAATTAAAAAATGAGTTTAAAAATTACACAAAAAGCAATCTCCCACGTTTTCAATTTTTTAATAAAACAAAATAATCTGAAAATAAAAATAAAAATTGTAAACACTAAAATAAGACACGGTTTTGGAAAAATAAATCAATAAATAAATAAAATTACAAACTCAAAAATAATTTTAAAGCTAATTATAACTTCTAAAATAATTATAATTTTCAAATTAATTTCTACTAATTAAAGTACTCAATTATTACATTTAAAATATTAAAATTTAAAAAAAATTAAATTCTAAGAACGTAGATTTTAGTGTGCTTTTCAAAATTGTACTGAAGAATTACTATCCTATTTTCTTTGTTCTTTGCATTAATATATAGGAAGGGAATTAAAAATCATTTAAAAAAGAAGAAGAGGAATCTCCCACGTTTGCAATTTTCTTATTAAAAAAATAATCTAAAAATAAAAATCGTAAACATTAAGATAAGATGTATTTTTGGAAAAATTAAAAAAAATAATAACTTAACTACTCATGATGTCTCCCTTTTTGAATTTATTTTTAAAAATGGTAGTTATCCAAATTCTAAACATATAAGTTTTTGAAATTTGAAAAATTAATTTAAATTTTAAATTTAAAAGTTAAGAAAGCTAATGTTATCCCTATAAAAAATCTAACCGCATAACACAATATTTAAATAACAAAAAATATTCTTAACTCCATCACTTACCTCTTCTTAATTTCTTATTCTCTTATATTTATTCAACCACTTGAACATGGTAAAATCTTTTACTTTTTGTGTTGTTCTTTCATTCTTACGATTGCTATTTTTATATAATATTAATTTCATTGGTATGATTTTTATATAAGAAAATGTCTAGGATTGTCACCGGAAATGTTGCAATAGAAATTTGCAAGGAAACAGAAAGGTTATGGCCGTATTATTGGAACATGGTTCTTCCTTAATAATATTTATTCTTATAATGAGTTTTTACTACGTATTGATGTAAAAAAAATTTCTAATTTTAATTATACAATTTCATGTATTTATTATTTACGATTACTTAAAACCATAATACATATGGTTTTATTTGGACTTTTAAGATAAAGAAAAAGAGGTTTTACATTTTTAAAAAATAGCAGAAAATATTGAAATTAAATAAAAAGAAAAAAATTGTGGAATTAAGTTACGGAAAGAAGGGTAGTAGTGGATTCCTAAAATATAGGTAATTGATTAAGACTCTTTTTCTTATTTGGAAATAATCCATAATTCAAATTATTGCAATTAATAAATCAAAATTTAACTAAAATAAAATAAAATTACAAATTCACAAATAAATTTAAAACTAATTATAATTTTAAAATTAATTTTGTAACGACCTCTTCCCGTCGTTATAGAAAAGCCAACAGGAAAAAATTTTGAGCCGAAAAACTTTTTCATAGTAACTTGGGATTTCCTAGCCTAATCTAGATTTGGACAAAATCGGAGTCATGTGAGTCTAGGGAAATATGGCAATGATCGGGTGATCTAATAGGGAATTTGATTGCATGAGTAGATAGCTAAGACATTAAGGAACCCTTACGACTTTACGGAATCGAATTCGGGAGAATCGAACTCCCGAAACTGATCTTAGCGTGAACGGGTTTTTTCTAAGTGTCATGGGACGAAGGTGTGTTGTGAAATGGGAGTTTGAAACTCTTAAATCGACTCACTGGTTCGGTGCAACCAGCTGTGGTGGAATTATTCCCGCCAGGGCGGGGCAGCTGTAGCGGGGTGAGGACCGCTGTAGCGACTCAGTTGCGAATTAAGTCAGAAATAAATCCCAAAAATGCCATTATTCTGCAAGTTTCATTTTTGAGAGCTAGGAGACGACCCCTGACGAGTTCTTGACAGTTTTCCAAGAATTTTGGTGCTAAAGGTAAGGTGTTCGCTCCCCAATTTCGTTTTTCGATCCATAGAACGTAGATTCTTGGTTGTATATCGTTGGGGGAGGTTTTTGAATGGTGGGAAAAACCCTAGCTGCACCTTAGGATTATAATTTGGGTCTTGGGTTTGTCGTAATCTGTGGAAATTAGACCTTAATTATTGATCCCCGTATTGAATTGTTTGTTTGTAGACCTAGAGCAAGCGGAAAGAATCCGGAAAGGGAAGAATCAAGTTTCTTAAGAGGATTCAAGCTTTGTTCGAGGTAGGTGATGGTTGTGCTTTCATGTTGTGTGATATATGTTTGTAGTTGCTTCATTATATTGCATGTATGTATGCGAATGTTGCATTATTGATCACACTAATCGTAAATGAGGAGGATTGAATAATTGTTTGCCATGAATCATGACTAGATTGTATGATTATGAGAATGTACATTGTGATTGTGATTGTGGCTTGTTGAATGGATCGGGTGTTACGTTCCAACACTCTAACTTGGATCGGGTGCCACGTTCCGGAGCATATATGGGATCGGCCGTCACGTTCGACACACTAACTTGGATCGGGTACCACGTACTGGTACACTAACTGCTTGGGTATGGGTTCCGTGAGAGGACCAATGACTTGTTATTCATACACTTATTGTTGAGAATGTGGTATTGTACATGGATCTTGAAATGATATTGATATTGTATATGTTCGGTGTATGCATGTTTATAATGTTGTAATTACTTGCTTATATTGCACTTAGTGGGATAGCCGCGTGATCCTACCAGTACACTGTGGTAGTACACTGTGGTTGTGTACTGATACTGCACTTGCTCTTTCTTTGTTGAGTATAGGGCATCTTCGTGCGGCTACTGACAAACCTCGTTTATAAGATCAGTGATCAATCGAATTCAAGGGTGAGTCTGTTCTTTTAGGTAGCCATGAGTTCTCTTTTTGCTCAGTCCATCTTATTCGGACTTAGACTAGTATTTTAGTTATTCTCTTGTTTAATTGGGATTGAACCCATTTCCTTAGACTTATGATCTTTATTAGAGTTTTGGTACATTGACTTTCAGGTTCTAGGCATTATTTTCTCAATCGTTTGTTAGACTTTTAGAATTGATGGGAACTCTACTTTAATTTTGCATTTAAACCTGCTTCCGTATATTTAAATCCTTAGTTTTATGGTTGGTTGGGTTGTAGTAATGGTTCTCCCACTAAAGGGTTAGTGAGGGTGCCAATCACGATGGTCTGGATCGTGACAAAGTTGGTATCAGAGTCAGGTTCATTGATCTCGATGTACCAAAATGACTCTAGTAGAGTCTTGGAGAATGATACGGAGACGTTTGCACTTTTCTTTGGGAGGCTATAGGACTTTAGGAAATCTCTCTTTTTTCTCTTGTCTCCTTTTGTGCTAAACTTGGTTCCAATTGGTATATGGTGATCCAAATTGGTATCTAATCTCCTTCACTCTTCTGACCACAGATGGTTAACTCTAGGTTCAACAGCATCAGGCCCGTAGCTCCCGTTAACGCGCCCGCTAAGGAATCCGCAGCAATAGGTCGCGGTCGAGGCAGGGGTAGAGGAAGAGCTAGGGGCAGAGGCAGGGGAAGGGTAGCACCTACTAGGGATGGAGCTTGATACTCTCAAATTACACTTCTCTAAAGAAGTATAAGCGATCATTATCAAGTAAAGAACCCAACGTGGAGGTTGGGGTCGATCCCACGAGGAATATGGTTTAGACTTTAACTTAACTTACTATTATATTTGTTTAGTCAACTTATTTCCGAGACAAGTAAGTAAAGGGGGGTGGGGGGGTTGTCAAACAAATAACTGAATGTTGTTAAGTAACAAGTGAGCAAGATTCAAACTTTGTTTTTATCAATGAGAGAGAGAAACTAAGGTGTATGTGTTCCCCATAAGATCTAAACGCGGTAATCCTAATAATAGTAATCCTTTCCTAGTGTATCACATGCAAAGTGGTAAGATATGTATCCCTAAGTGATTGGTCCTCAAAAGAGGGAATTTCACTCCGCACCTTGGTCCGGCTACGTGTGTATAATTTACTAACCCTTACCTTTACCTCAGATTAGACATCACATCAATGTATGGCTTAGTTTTCACCCTCGCACCAATTGACATTAGACTATTAGATAGTATCACACTAAATCTCTGTTGATAATTCTTTTCTTATAACTACCTCCTTGGTCTGCAAGTAGCAACAAGGCAAGTTCTAACGCGTGCACTCGTTAAAAAGACTTCTAAGTGAAAGAATTACCAATGCATGCATCAACACTATTCAAGAATTCCTTAGTTATTATTCATACGTTGTTAATCGCTCATGGTTCCCACAACCCTAGTAGTGGATTTAGCTACTCATGCTTGAAAGAACACAATTTATGTTTTTAGAAGAAGAATTCATGAACTTACGTATTGAGTAGAAGAAACCTGTAATCTCCAATTGAATTTCGAAGCAAAAATCTTATAAAGCGAAATCCGAAAATAAAATTGCCAAAGTTTGCAAGTTAATTCCCAAGAAAATATGAAGAACTAAAAGTAAACAATAGTGTCTAACCCCCAAAAATGAGGTTTACATACCCTATTTATAGTAAAACATGTCCTAAACAAAAAGGAAACAAAATAAGGAAATAAACTTTCTGGACGCGGCTTCAATCGACGATTTCGACCTACGGACCGTGGGTCGACCTACGGTCCTTAGGTTCCCTCCGTTGGTCCACACTTAGACTTTTTCTTGTAGAGGCTGGAACCTTCACTCTGAGATACAAACAACGGACGTGCAGAACGAACCGTAGGTTGACCTACGATCCGTGGGTCCTTTTCCGTGGCTCCATACTTAGGAATTTCATCAGGTACTGGAACTTCAACTTCTCTGAATCATTCGACGGATGTGTAGGATGGCCTGTGGGTCGACCTACGATCCGTCACTTACATCCGTAGTTCCACACTTGGTCAGACTTCCCTAATGCTCCATCTACGCCACCCATCTACGGACCGTGATTGGACCTACGGTCCGTAGGCCACCTCCGCGGGTGGCTCCTTCTGCAGATTTTCAGCTGTCATCTCACACCTCCACGTCCAAGTCTATTTTCTGCAAATATAACACAAAAACATTAATTCCTACTACAATATGGCCCTAGACACACACAACTCTTAAGTGAAATGTATCAAAAATATCGTAAACTCACGGTGTATCAACACCCTCAACTTAAACTCATTGTTCATCCTCAAGCGACACACTACACTCTAAACGACACTTGTGATGAAGCAGATATACAAACTCATCAATCACATGGCTATTTCAACCCATTCCATCTTCAAAGTGCAAACTCTTTTTATTAGACTCAACAACCTAACTCATGCGGATCAAGATATGAAAAAGATCGACCAATAGCCACCACAACATACACTTTTTCACAATCACCAAGGTACCAACTTTTAGACAATGTAACTAGTGCCCTCACTTCAAACGAAATTCTTTTCACACAAAAGCTGTGAATTTTTGAGTTTTAGGATTCATTCAACACTCACGCTCAAAAGTGATTTCAAGTACAGTTAGTGCTCAATACCATAGGCTTGCCCTTATTTTCACTGCTTAGACTCTCCAAACTAGTAGCTAGGATCACTATAGGTCTTTATTAGCTTGTAACGTAGGCTCAGGGTCAGCTGTGGTACATTTGGGTACTTTTTAGTGACTATCTGCCCTCCTTGACATTACATTGGCTTTTTACCTCTTGTCTCGACCTATTTATGACATCATTTCATTTTACTTTCTTAACCTTAACTCATTTCAACATGGATGTGACTTTTGACTTTATGTCTTATTTTTTCACTTTCTTCTTCTTCTTATTTTTTTTTTCACTTTTTTTTTACTTTTTCCAGCACTTTTATTTATCATAATTTTGCTTCTTTTGCACAAAGTCACACCCTCTTCTATCTTTTCTTCTTCTCTTTTCAACACCACACTCTTTTCATACACTTTTTTTCTTTCGGTTTCCTTTTTCATAGCCACCCTCAACTTGTGGATTTTGCATTAGTTGAGGTGCACAATATCCGATATCGGACCAGGGCCAAGATCAAGGTAGCTTTTGACTTAGCCACCCTCAACTTAGGATTTTATCCTAAGTCAAGGTGCAAGTGTCCAAGGAGGGACCGGGGCCAAGACACTGATTTTAAGGAAGGTGAGTTAGGTGTATCAAAAGAAATGGTCTATTGTAGGCTCAACCATTTGGATCAAAGGGAACATTAATTTCATTTGGTGGATCTTTTCAAGCTTAAGTGGACTAATTTGAATAAGGGTCTATGCTCACTTCCCAACTTCTAGCCTAGATTATCTTAGCAGGACCAACGGGGCAAGTTCTCGATTGGCACCTATTGTTTGAACATTCAAATTTTCTCACACACTCTTGGCACATTGTTTTATTATCAAATTATCATATTACCCAGTTGAAGTTTTGGCTTAAGTCATGAGGTCAAATCGGTTCTTATCATGGCACATTGAGATCCAACAAATTCAACTCATCAAGACTGTAGATCTAGCACAATTCAACATTTTTGGATAGGGATCATTTTTCATGCTGTTTATGCCATCATGCTTTCATTTTTCTACTTACTCCTACACATACATTCCTACACATGCAGGTTCAACAGAAATTAACACAGTCTCTTGGGGGAAAAGAACATAGGCAAGAAAACCCCAAGAGAGGATTATGAGTTGGGTTACTTAAACTTCACCCTATCACTCACAATCCATTTACCCCACCCCCAATAAAATAAAGTGTTATTGTCCCCAATGCACAAAAACTAAAAGTTAAAGGATCAGGTGAAGCAAACTTGTGGCGCATATGCGCTGAAGACCACTCAAACAGCGGGTGGGTCCGGTTTCCCAGTGCCCGCTGGATCAACACTTGGGTCACCATCAGTAGTGCCCACATCTACCATCCCAGCACCCTCAGTAGTGCTATCATCAACTCTCACCGCACCATCAGTAGTGCTCACGCTGCTAAAGGCACCAACACCAATCTCCCCAGCCCGCTGCTGTCACAACTCCTCGTCAACTATGGATGCCCTCTGGGCCACCTCTGTCTATTGGCGCTCCCTGTTTCTAGCTCTCCCGGCCTCTGTGTCATCAAAATTATGACTGGAGCGGGGGCGCTTCCCAATAGTACGATAAGAATCTGGCAGTGGCATACCATCTCCGAATAGGGCACTCAACACCGTATCATCAACTAGTGCCATAGGAGCGGACTCAGGCTCAGTCCCTAGTGAAGTGAGAAGTCCAGTGATGTCAGCACAGAGGCTCTCTATCTCCGTCTAGAGAGTGGTCACATCAACAGTCGGGGCTGGCCTCTCTAAGACTCTCAACTCAAAGGCATCCAGGCACTTATGAATGACCTGGACCTTCTGGTGCATCATGTGCTCCATATGGTGCTCAATTCTAGCTGTGCACTCCTCTATCGCACGCTGCATCCAAGGCCTCACATGCTGAAGAAGGGTAGCCATCTAGGACTCCAACTTCTGGACACGGGCTAGAGGCACGACAACAGACCCAAATGAGGGAGTGGCTCTGAAGGAGGGGCCTGACTGGTGGCCGGAGATAGGGAAGCTAGGGCATCATCTGTAGTGTCTAGACGGGTAGGATCATCACCCTACATCTGCTCCACATCTACTACAAAGTCCGCTCCCAATGGTGGCACCTCAACCTGTGGCTCCCTGCGAGGTGCAGCTACATTGGCCTCATCCCAAATCAGGCCGATATTAAGGGTCTTATCACCTGAAGCAACTGGTCACAATACCAAACTGGTACTCTAGCATCCATGGAAAGCTGGAAGATGAGGCATGGGAAAGGCAGGGTGGTGGTGGTGGCCTTGAAGGCCCTCTCATGTATCTCCACAATCAGCATGCAGGCAAAGTCGACCTCCAACCCAGCAACGAGGGTTACAGCCATAACTGCTCGGTCCCATGTGAGCACATTATTTGCCTGAGTAGGGGACACTCGGTTCCACACCTACAACCAGAAGAATTTGGCAGCAAATGTCAGGGTGGCCTTCTTGATACCCAAGCTCGGGGTGTGGACCCACTCGACGTGCTCTCCGTCTGTAACAAGATGATGGGATAACCATAGAAAAAAAGACTCCCTCTGTTTGGCATTCCTCTGAAATTCCCCACTCCAAACGATGTTCATACGATAGTCGAACTTGGCCGTGTTGATTGGTAGAGTGTGGCCTGGACCGTAGAAGAACATGCGGAGAGTGGTCTTATATATGTTAACTCAAAAACCCGCGCACTAGTGTAGCTGTGAGTGGAGGTTGGGCGGCGGGATTGTCCCGTCTGTCAATCGATCCTCTGAGTTTGGCGGCGTAGGAAGCATAGAACTTCCTAACTATCTCCTCACTGAAGGACCCTGGGATACGGGACATCCATTCGCACCTATGCCGCTGGAAGAGAGTGTGGTTTGGGAGCGCGGTGTGGAGGCTGCCTGTGAGAACCCGGCGCTCATCGGTGAAAAGTCGAGTCATCCTCTCCTTTTCATTCAGCATGCGGGAGTCTTCGTATATCTGATACTGGCAACTTACACACTATTTATTGGGCTCCTCATAAACTAGTGGAGGATCAGTATTTGGTGGAACTAGAATGTCACCTGCACTATTTGCCTAGGAGGATGAGGTAGTGATGCCATTGGAGCTAGAGCCAGAGACAGAGATGGAAGTGAATGCGGACTCAGAGCCAGTTGGTGAATCGATAGATGTATCCCCCTTATCAAACTGGGGGAGAGTGACCACATCGGCTTGCACCTACTGGGCCTGGTTCCGTGTAGTGCGAGGTGTAGTGGGAGATGTCCTAGTAGGAGGTGGGACATAATCCCCATCAGTCTCCATATCAGTATCATCATCGATCAATCGAAAGGACGGTGCCACTAATTTCAATTTACCCTTTGCGGTGTAAGTCGGAGCTTGCTTTGGGGGCCTTAGTATCTGTAGAAGCTTAGTTAGTACCAAAACAAGCAAATAACACACTCGGAAAAATTTTAGAACATGAAACGAATCAAAACAAAAAATAAAAAAAAATCTGGGCAGTAGCTGAACTACCGACCCACGGTGGATACCTACGGTCCGTGGTTGGACCTACGGTCTATAGCTCCCCTTCGTAGGTCAGATCACCCAAAAGTTGGGTCTCTGATGTGAACCACGGATGTGCAGAACGGTCCGTCGATGGAACGACGGACCGTAGTCCACGTCTGCGGTTCCACACTTAGTGACTATTTCATGTGCAACAGACCCACGGACCCGACCTACTGTCCATGGATGGGGTCTCGTAGGTCAGGTCTGTGCTAGGATTCAGACATGCCTCATTTTGTACTCATTATTTTGAACACATCAATTTATCAACCTAGGTTTAGTCATGCATTTCAACACAATATATGGTAGTTTGTCATCCATAGGGTTTCAATCACTCACAATTTGACTTTTTAACATACTGCACTAGGAACCATAAGTCAAAACTTCCATTTATACCTTTTTACTCTGATTCATTTAGTTTTAATAAACTACACACTCACATACCATCATACCAAGGGCTATTCTAGCATACAATTCAACATTAAACTCTAAAATTAACAATCCTAACAACCCAAGGTCAAGTTCCAACTTCGTGACTTCATAATACAACAATGACCAGTGAACTCAAAGTCAGGGTGATGTCGTTTACCTTTCAAGCAATCGAAGTAGGTGAGTGTGTGATGCAATAAACTTCTAGACCCTTTGACAAGTCTTTGACTTTGAACTCGGACAATGGAATCCCTGGGGAATGTGGACATGAGGGATTTGGAAGGGAGAGGGATGATATGGGAATTTGGAGAAATGAATGGGGAGTGATAGGTGGGATTTGGGAGTTAAATGGAGTGATTGTGGGAGAGGAAAGGTTTAGAAATAGTTGGGAGAGAGTTTTGAATGCGGGAAGTGAATAAAAAATGAGGGATTTTATTTTATAAGGCGTCTGGGTCGGGTCAGGCAAACCCTAGGTTTTGGACTCATGAGACCCCGTCTATGGTCCGTGGGTCGACCAACGGACCGTAAGTCCGGTGCATAGGTCACTCTGACACTTATAGTTTTAGAATACTTATCTGGGGATCTAAGGACGCCATTCACGGTCCGTGGACGGACCCATGGATCGTCGATGGGGTCCGTAGACCTCTGCACAACTTTTTTCTGCAGATTCAACTTTTCACCCCTGCACACGTAGCAACTATTAAGACTTTCTTTTTACATTTTCTGGACACTTTTTAGACACGTACCCTATTCTATATCTAGCTAACACTAATAAAAAAATAAAACACATATCTAACGAGTTACATAAATTAAAACAAAAGAAGAAAACTCCTAAATCGAAAAGCAAAACCTATAGTTAGCTAGATTATACATCTTGGGTTGCCTCCCAAGCAACGCTTGATTTAACGTCGCGGCACGACGCATACCCATTGATTACTCAGACTTCATCAAGATAATAAGCCTCAATCACTTCTTGCACACTCTCCAATGTCCCCTTGTAGACTTTGATCCTTTGCCCGTTCACCTTGAACCTTGTTCCCTCCTTGTTCTCGAGCTCGACCGCTCCATATGGAAACACTTGAGTGACTATGAATGGCCCGGTCCACTTGGACTTGAGCTTTCCAGGAAACAATCACAGCCTTGAGTTGAATTAAAGCACCAGATCACCACAACAAATTCACGCTTTTCAATCTTTTGATCATGATACTTTTTCATCTTCTCGTTGGACAAGGCTGAACTTTCATAAGCATTTAGGAGAAACTCATCAAGCGCATTCATGTCATTCATTCTTTGACTTGATGCGGCGCCCTGATTAGTCCACAAATTGGACTCATTTAGGGCTTTATTTTGATAGAAATAGTGTCCTCGATTGCTTATTTTGTCTCAATATCTGATGAAAACTCTTAAGTTTCAGGTATTTGAAGTTTTAGTGAAAGCATGGACACTTAGGTGCAAAAAGGAACAAAAAGGCTGAAAAGAACGAAGAAGCTGAAGCATGAGCATCGCCAAGAACCTTTGACGATTTGTCGAAAGGACAGACTCCGCCCTTTGTTCCAGTATGCGAAGCCCTGAAGGAAGAGGATAAAAAAGGCAATGAAAGGAGCAGTCGGTGCTTCACCGAATAGTTTCGTGAAGTAGTACTATACCGCCCAATGGTCCAGAACGTGAAGATGTTGTAGGCAAGCACTCAACGGCAATGAGACAGAAGAAGGACGAGTCGCCGAGTCATTCGGCGGACTCGACTAACCTCGGCGAACTATCCGCCTGCACTAATTTCTGATGGCTATAAATACTAAAATCTTTATTAATTTTACAAGGGCCGAACCATTATTTTATTTTCATAATAGAATAGTACGTTTTTAGATATTTTCTCTCAAGTTTGGAGAGGGTTTTGTGGGAGACTTGAAGAGAGAAGGATTTCATCTTCCCCAAGTTGGAAGTGGGTCTTCTCCATTCTTCTTCCTTTGCCTAAATCAAGGTTTAATTTCTTATACCCACTTGACTTTAGTATCAAAATAGGTGTCATGACCCGAGAGTACCCCCTAGTCGTAACATGGCGTATTCGACCCCGAAGGGGTCTTATACGAGCCACATAGTCATTCATTGCATTCAATAATGAAAATAGTGCGGAATGAAAAAAACTTATTTATATCCACACATTTAAACTTCATTAAAACAACTTTAAAAACACACAGCGGAAGTCTAAGTCTCACATGGCCATCTTAGACACAGTCACAAAACATAAGTAGGGACACGGCCCTTTACAATCA
>JAJOOR010021470.1:0-17041 GCA_036250505.1 Solanum acaule | reverse complement strand
TATAACAATAATAATAAAAACAATAATAATAATAACAATAATAATAATAATAATGATAATAATAATAATAATAATGTTAATGATAATAATAATAACAATAATAATAATAATAATAATGACAATAATAATGACAATGATAATAATAATAATAATAATAATAATAATAATAATGTGGTTGTTCTTTCGCAAATTTGAGTATCGATTTTGATCAATACCGATGACTTAAATAGTGCTCATAATCGAACAAACATGAATGTCCAGCTACGATGAGGCCAAATGAAGTTGTATAGACAATATGCGAACTCTTTGCATCTCGTTGTGACTAACCAATTATTAAATCGAGTCTCGTGTGATGATCGTTGCACACTAGCGAAAGTGTGAAGTCTTGTTTGACTTTAATGTCGATGCCTTGTGTGATAAGCTTATTGTGAACCATGCATGACAACACCTAGAATTTGCCCCGTTGGTCCGGTCGACTAAGTAAGGCTATCTTTTGATATAATCTTAGGCAACTTCTAAGAGTGTGAGCCAATTTGACATATACCTCTTTTGTGGCCTACCTTGTGAGTGTGTGTGAACCTCCTTTGAACACCCCTTGAGCCTTACCTTTCTTTGGAAGAAACTTCATGAAAACAATGACTTTTCATTATCCATCACCCATAATCCTCATGAAGTTGTGGTTTGTTTGAATAGCCAACTTAGGCCAAAAGCCTAAATTGGGGGTGTGGTGAAAAGAGAAGGAAAATAAAGAAATACAAGAAAGTCCCTTCTACCCATGATTTTGTGAAAAATGGAACCCCTCTATAAAAAAAAAAGAGCAAAGAAAATGAAAAAGAATGAAAAAGTTGTGGAATAAAGTTATGAAAGTATAAAGAAAATTGGGGTTACCAACTATCCATGGGAAGTAAATAATAGGACTACTTCTGAGCAAAAACGAGAATGATGAAACAAGATGAAAGGGAGTGTTATTCAACCTTTTTTTCCTGAGGACTATAGCCACTGAGCCTAAATGACCATACCTTTGCACTAAGCCCCATTACAAGCCTTGAAAGACCTTTGTGATCTTAAATGAGCTGAAGCAAGTGTTGATTGGAAAATACGGGCAAACCTATGGGTGAAATTATGCATTGTGTTCATCTCTGTGAGCGTGAGCGTTGCATTTGATTCCGAAGATTTAAACTGTGAACCATTATGTGAATATGGAATCATTCTTTGTGTGAGGGCATTTGAACCCTTTGGTTGACCTTGAACTTCCATTTGAAGCAAGTATTGTGAGTATAAGATTCTTCGATATTGGTGAGTCACAACTTGAATCTTTGAGTGCACAATTGATCTTTCTATGAGTAAAGTGAGTCTTGTTGTGTGCATTTATGACTGATTCTTGTGTACCACTATTTGAGACACCCTTTTTGAACAGCTGAACGCGAGTTGGTTGAGGACATGCAAAAGTTTAAGTTGGGGGTGTTGATAAGTCCAAAATTCGGACTCATTTAGGGCTATATTTTGATAGAATTAGTGTCCTCAAATGCATATTTTGTCTCAATATCTGATGAAAATCCTTAAGTTTAAGGTATTTGGAGTTTGAGGCAAAGCATGGACACTACTTGGAAAGAAGGAACAAGGCGGCTGAAAAGAACGAAGAAATGAAGGCCTGAAGATCGCCGAGCCCAGGTGGCGAGTCGCCGATCGGCCTGGAGATCGCCTTTTGTTCTAGTGCGCTAAGCCCTGAAGGAAAAGGTCAAGTTGGCGATGAAATGAAGCAGTCGGTGTGTCACCGAACAGTTCCGCGAAGCAGTACCATATCGCCCAACAACTCAAAACGCGAAGAGGCTAAAGGATAAAGCAGATGAAATCGACCAAACGGTGGATCGCCGAATGTATCGGTGATCCTGACTAACTTCGCCGAAGGGTCCTTCACAGCACATTTTCAAACACTATAAATACTTGTTTAAATTTCTAGCTTAGTATCATATCACTATTATTCTTAGAGCTTTTTACAGTTTTTTAGAGAGTTTAAGTTTTAGAGGGTTTTGGAGACTTTGTTCTAAGACCTTGAAGATTCAAAGGGTTTCAACTCCAAGAAATTGGAATTGGGTCTCGAAGATTCTTCACTCTTGACATGTTTTAAGACTTAATCCTTCATACCCAGTTGATGGAAACTTATATTGGTATAATTTTTTATCTCTTTTACATGTCTAGCTAAAACCCCAATTCTTGGGGTGTGATTTTGTGATGGGTTAGATTATTTGTTGGGTCTTGCTTGTTCATGATTTATTTGTTGTTTAAATGTGATTTCCTTTAGTAGTTGTGTATGAACTTAATGGAGTTGTAGTTGCAAATACGATTTCATCTTAGTGTTTTCGGCTAACTCGAGAGAGAGGTCGTAAAACAAAGACTACTAAATTGATAGCCAGTGGTATTGAGTCGACATGGGTTCAGCTTGAGAGAGTGAATCCTAGTCCTTCTCCCACAGATTCAGCTCGAGAGAGTGAATGGGCTAAGGCGGAGGCTGTGCTTAAAGCGGCAACTTGATGTTTGAGAGAAACCGAGTCGATTCGGGGTAAGTCGCTCGAGAGAGAATTTACCCCCACTATAGTCTAGCCTAGTCACAAATACTCAAAAATTTACTATCAAAAGCATGTACCCGACAGTTTAGTTTTACCCGTATTCCTATCACATCGCAACAATCCCGTCTCTCTATCTAGTTTTCGTATATTTTCACTGTTTGTAGTTGTTAATTAATACAAATCCCCCCAACGATAATTGACGCTTGCATCACCCCCTTTAGATTTAGTATGTTTATATTCGATAATGTCTATAGCTATGACTAATTAGAACTAAATTTTATTTTTCTATTATTTCTCAAAATCACTCCCTTGGGTTACTTTACTATTGTACGATCATAGACACTAGAATTGGAAGTTGTGTCTTGATTACGCAAACATCACGCAGCTAGCGGGGGAGCATCTCAACCTCCAAGGCAGTGCTGTGTGGGCCAGAGTGAAGTCAGCATAGGCACTCCCCAATCTCTCAGAACGGCAGCCAGATCCTCCTCGACCCGTGCCTCGTCGTCTGAATCTGAGGCCGCCTTGCTGCGTCTAACCCTGCCAATCCTCTTCCTCTTGCTCCTAGAAGTAGAACCTACTCTAACCAAAAGAGGATGAAGGGGGGGATCCATAGGAAGTACCTCATCAGCATCAAATGGTGGCACTCCCGCCAGCTTACACAGAGCTGTGAAAAGACCAGGGAGAAAGAACACCTTCTTATTACCCCGGTAGAACATCTTCCACTCTGAAATGATCTGCGCCCCCACATTCAGCTCTATACCCTGTATGGCGCACACCACCACCAAAGCCTGGGGAAAGGTCACGTCGGTGCGGTTTACCCGACGGACGGATCCTCCTAGTGACCAAGTGTAGCCACCTCCTACTAATTACCCTCAGCAGTAGCCCAGTAAACTTGATCCCGGTGCTCAGGCTCAACCAGAGTGTCTCTCAGCCACTCCAGATTTATCTCCCTTAGTTTGGCCTCGTATTCAGCGTTCGAGACCTCTGGTACCTCTAGAGCCTCATTGATGGCAGTGGCATTCAGAGGAATGTCAAATCCCGTGATACGGATGACGGGGTGAGAGTCATCCCATCGCACAGTAGGTAGGATGGCGTAAAACTCCCTCACCCAAGTACAGCGTGCATCTGGGGGAGCCTCAGTCAATGGGATCCGCCCGAACTCTACCAGACAAGTATAGAAGGCAGGATCCTTCTTCTCTAACTTGTGCAATACAAACCCCCTCTTACAATAGAATTCTGTGTTGCGGTAGTCGTGATGCCTTTCCCGACTAGTGGCATCAGGGAAATGGATTAATAGTAAGTGTTCGTCATTTTGACCTGCCATTTAGATAAGTCTGCAAGTGATGAAAAATATAAGTTAGAACACGATGATAATAGACATTTCAAAGGTTGAATGAGAAGAAAGGATATTCTGAGTTAAGGGATACAGGCCACTGGTCTGGCATATCTCACCATAGCAACCAAAATCCCGCCAGGGCACGATTATGGAGGTCGCCACAGTGGGGTGAAGGCTGCCAGAGCGACCTTCATCTAGGATGAATACCAGGCGCGATAATGGCGTCTCTTCATCCCAAAACCTCATATTTTAACAGAATTTCAGTAGATCAGAGTATGTAAACTATCCTAGAATGTAAATAAGCAATTATTTCAACAAAATAACTCCTAAATGAGGCCTAAATTGGAGTTTTACCCCAAGAGACCCTTCGACTTCCTCCACACATTTTTGTATCGATTTAACCATATTTTTACGAAATCCTTACGCCAAGACGTTGTCAAAACGTTGGGGACGTAAGGGAAGTACCCATGCTACGTTATTCTAATGAATCAAGCAACCTAGTTTATTTTTGAAAAACTACACCAAAAATCATCTAAATTCGATTAGTTAATCATCATGCAATTATCGTTAATCAAGTAACGAAGTAAGGAGTGGAGGGAAATGAGAATTCATCTTGTTTTCGGCGTCCGAAAGTGAAGTGATCGAGAGGTTTTGGGAGACTTAAGTAAGGGAAAAGGGGAGAAATGAGGAAATTCGTTCCTCATTCCCCCTTTACTTTTTCGATCTCCCTCCTCAGTGGGAGATCTCTCGCCACAATGGTCCCGCCTAAGCGGGAGGGATGCCGCCTTGGCGGGCCAGGCTTTGTAATTTAAATACTTTTGAGTCTTCATGTGTGGCTTTATGTATTCCTCTAGTCTGTTGGTATAGTACCCTTTCGTGTGTTAATTAAGTGAAAGGTCGCCATTCGTCGTGATCCCATAGTGGACCAATCCTTTAACATAGAAGTAAATTGAAAAAGGTGTGTGATTCCCCGTGCACTGGTCATTTAGGGACGCACGAGGGATAAATTGGTATCTATTCTAACGACCCGAACCGTCATTATTTAGGAGAACAAAAATCTGGGAAAATTTTAGGCCATTGTTCTTCCATAGAGGGCAAGATGCCACTAGGGCGGTGGCGCCAAGACGGGGTAAGCTGGCGCTAGGGCGGGATTGGCGAGGCAGAACGTAAATTATGAGAAATCCTATTTTCTCCATCTTACTAAAATACCTAAATAAGTCATAAAACACCCTAGAAACCTCAGAAAAACTGCACTAAGCTTGAGTAGAAAGGAGAAAAAGATTTCTAGCGAGAGGATGGTGATATCTTGTAGATTCTTGGCCAAATTCACTGTCACGAAGCCCGGGAAATCAGAATCAAAGTCAAAAACTTTGTGCAACTGCTTGGCACCTAGGTAGGCTAGGTTTTATGAATTGAGTAGTTTAAATTTGTGCTCACTGAGTAATATATGTATATCAATGGTAGGATTTAGGCGTAGACCTTCGTGCACCGAATGATTTATGATTTAAACCCTAGAAAGAAGCCTTAGACGATGAATTAGGGCAGTGCATAATTGAATTAGGGTTTGAATGATGTGCATTGATGAATAATCCATGGTAGGTGATGGTTCTATTCTATGATTGTGTGATGTACGTTTGTTCTTGCTTCATTATGATAATTGCATGCATGCGAATGTTGCATGATTGATCACACTTGTTGTAAATGAGATAGATGAATGATGAATGCGATGAATCATAACTTGTTGTATGAACTTGAGAAGATACTTGTGATTGTGATTGTGGTGTGTTGAAGGATCGGTTGCCATGTTTCGGCATAACTAACTTGGATCGGTTGTCATGTTTCGGCATAATTATGGGACCGGTTTCCACGTTCCGGCATAATCATTGAATCGTTTGCCACATTCCGGCATAATCATTGGATCGGGTACCACGTTCCGGTATGCTAACTGTTTGGCTTTGGGTTTCATGACAGGACCAATGACTTGTCATAATTGTGTATATTGTTGAGCAAGTGATAATTTATATTGTATATGGTGGTATTTTGCATGTTTATAATGTGGTATAGACTTGCTTATGTTGCACTTAGTGGGTATAGCTTATGACGAATTATATTTGATTGTTCTTTGTGTTAAGAGAACTTGTCGGGTATAGTGGAAGGGTAAATTGTTCAAGGGGCGAGTAATGGATAGAAAGGGTTGTTCGTGTGTCATGATGGCGAGAAGTATAGGTAGTGTATGTGATGAAATATGCTTAGGTGGATTTCACCTTGGTTAAAGAGATTGGGCTTAGGGGTAAGGAAGTTGATGTAGGGTACTATGTGACCATGGTTGAGTAAGGTGACTAGGAAGTAAGGGCACGAAGTGAGCGGTTAGTTGGAATGCTTGTGGGAGTAATTGGAGATTCGTTAATGTGTTATAATGGTTAGGCTATGGTCAAGAACCTAGTGAGTAGGTTGATTGAGAAGGTCGTTAGTAACCATAGGACATCCGATAAAATTAGAGGTATTTTAAAAAAGGGTAAAGGTGGAGAAGCGAGTGTTCTATTTCATGATCTTACTAGTTGGTTTCTTATGTTATGTGGTGGGCATCGGGTTGACCGATGATGCCTACCAGTACGTATGTTTGTACTGATACTACTCTCGCTATGCCATTTTGGCATAGTCTGGATGCAGGATTGGTGACGTTTCATTAGGTGAAGACGAAGAAATTCTCCAGCAGCTTCTATTCTTCCTTCCGCATGGTGGGAGCTGTGTCTTTTATTTATCTTGTCCAGTCGTACTCTTAGTAGCTCTTGTACCTGTTTAGACTAGATCCATGGGACTTATTAAATTATTTTACAAGTTTTAAGTAAAAGTGTGTGTAAAGATATTGTTTATAAAATCATATTACTATAATCATCTCGGTTTTCTTTAAATTTTCTGCTTGTTTAATTATTGGGGTATGCGGGTTCTCCTACTCAGGTATTAGAGTGGGTGCCCGCACGGCTCGGTGGGTTGGGTCGTGACAATGCCACTTGTTGAGAAGATTACAGCAAAAACTACCTCATGGACAGCCGAAAAGTTGTCTTATGCTGGAAGAATGCAGCTTGTTCAATCAGTTTTATTTGGTATTCAAGCCTATTGGGCTCAATTGTTTACTATCCCTTCTAAGGCGATTAATCTCATTGATGCGCATTGTAGAAGCTACGTATGGTCAGGCACTTATACTATCACCAAGAAAGCTTTGGTGGCTTGGGAAAGAGTTTGTTCTCTAAAATCAGTAGGTGGCCTCAACTTGATTAATCTTAACTCATGGAATAAGGCTGATATTGCTAAAGATTGTTGGGACCTAGAGCATAAACAAGATAAGTTGTGGATTAAGTGAGTGTATTCTTACTATATTAAAAGAACTCCTTTCCAAGAAGTGATCATTTCCCAACAAGCTTGTTGGATGGTAAAGAAAATTTTGGAGGCTAGACAAGTTTATTCATAGTTTTAGCCCATAGTTTTGTAGAATAAAAGTATGATCAGGCAACTATACTTTCACTTTTTCCTGCCCCAACAAAGAGTTCTATGGAAGTGCTTGATGTTTCAAAACTTTGCCAGGTCAAAGGCAGTCTTCACTATGTGGTTGCAGCTGCAAAACAGACTAAACACCACTGATAGACTCAAAAAATGGGGAATAGATATAGAGCTGAAGTGTGTTTTGTGCCAACTTCATCTTGAATCCAGAGATCATATGTATACAAGTTGTCCTTACAGTCAACAGGTTTGGAGCAAGTTATTATAATGGATTCAATTTTCACAAGCTCCTTACAACAATTGGAGCCAATATGTCTTGGGAATGATTGATGCCACAAAAGGGAATACTCCAATTGCCCAAATATTTAAGTTGGTGTATACTGAGTATGTCTATGCGATTTGGATAGAGAAGAACCACAAAATCTTTGAGAAGGATAGCAGAACTTGGGAAACTCTTGCTAGGGAGATTGCTTATATTTGTTATGTTAGGGCCAGCACGAAAACTATGCAAGCCATTCATCAGTTTGCATTTTAGATTGCTATCTTAGTTTTCCTTTGTTCTTATTATCTCTATTTCTTTTAGAATAGCAAGTTGGGTATGACTTTGCTATTGGTTATGTAATGGTTACACTTTGGTGATTAATACAATCTTGTTGGTTACCAAAAATAAAAATAATTAAATAATAGAAAAGTAAAATAAAATAAATTAAATAATAATAATAAAGTCTGATATACCCCTCAACTTTGTCATTTAGAGCTGATACACCCCTATTATTACACAAATGACTCACATATACCCTTTTCCTCTAAAGGAAGTGAAAAAAATAAATTTTAAATTAATATTTTTTTATTTTTTTATTAAAAAAATCCATATTGGGATATATTTTATCCTTCTCACACATTTTTTAAAACTTTTTTAATTCAATGGCTAATTTAAATTTATTATTTTGATGGTAAAATTTATTCTTTCCACTTATTTTCTTATAATCGTTACTATAGATATCCTAAAAAGTTATAGATATAATTACTAAATTAATTACAATAGCAAAACAATAGTTTTATCTTTTTCTTTTTTTCATTCACATTTCTTTCTTTTCAGGGAAAAATGATACATATACCCCGAACTATCGTAAATGGTATCTAAATACCCTTTGTTATACTTTTAGGACGCTGATATCCTTACCGTCCAAATTTTGGGGCATATATACTCTTACTACTAACGACGGGACACATGATACAATCTAAAACATTTACCCGATTTTTATTAAAATTTTTACCCATTATTAAAAGATTCACCCATATTAATTAAAATTCCACCCAAATAACATAATACTCATACCCAAATTATAACCCAAAACCCTCAAAACACTTATTAGTATCTGCACTTCATCCTCTGTTTTTTCCTCTTCCTCTGCGACCTATCATTCAAATTTTTCGTGTATCCTCGTTCATCAATGATCAACCCATTTTGATCCTCAATTTATAAACAGACCAAATGATTTTTTGTTAGAAATTGCAAATTCCATGTATGTCTAGTGATCTATGAAACGAGCACTTGATCCCCAATCCCATGGGGTTGGTCCTAATTTACCGTGGCAAGGTAATAGTATCATTTATAGATGGTTGTTTCCATTTAATAGCCCTGATGGAAATGGTAATCTTGATGTGGCTTTCTTATTTGTGTCTGCCATCAAAATGCATCAGTTCAAATTTAACTAATTAAGTACCACGTGGAGGGCTCAGTCCATTTGGGATTTGCAAGAACATTTTCCATGAACAACAGCTTGAAAATCAAAGAACTTGGCAAGAAATCGGCCAAACTCGACCTAAATCTGGAGGATGAGAAACGAAGAAAATGGAGAAGTGTTTTTAGGGTTTTGGGTAATAATTTGGGGTGGTATTATTTTATTTGGGTGAGTTTTTAATTAATATTGGTGGATCTTTTAAATATGGATAAAATTTTGATAAAAATAGGGTAAGTGTTTTAGATTGTGACACGTGTCCCGCCGTTAGTAGAAAGGGTATATAAGCCCGAAAATTTGAACAGTAAGGACATCAGCGTCCTAAAAGTATAATGCAAGGGTATATAGATACCATTTATGATATTTTGGGGGTTATATTTGTCTTTTTTCCCTTGTTTTTATTTCTCTTATTTTACACTAAAGAATGAAAGAAAAATTGAAATAGGAATAAAAAACTCAAATAATAATAATCAAAGAAGTCAAAAAATAATTTATGTGTGAAGAAGATCAAATACATAATTTTTTTAAATATTGAAATCAAAAAAATTAATTTAATATTAATTTTATTACTTTTGTAACGATAGAGGTATATGTGAGACACTTTTGTAACATTGAGGGTATATGTGTACCAATTTTGTAACGGTAGGGGAATATATGAGCCACTTTTGTAACACGGGTGTAACGATCCGAACCGTCGTTATTTAGGAGAAACAAAAATATGGGCCATTGTCCCGCCATAGCGGGCAAGATGCCGCTAGGGGGGCGTCGCCAGGGTGGGGTAAGCTGGCGCCAGGGCGGGATAGGCGAGGCAGAACATAAATTACGAGAAATCCTATTTTCTCCATCTTCCTAAAATACCTAAATAAGTCGTAAAACATCCTAGAAACCTCAGAAAAGGTGCTCTAAGCTTGGGAAGGAAGGAGAAAAAGATTTCTAGCGTGATGATGGTGATATCTTGCAGATTCTTGGCCAAACTCACCGTCATGAAGCCCGAGAAATCTGAATCGAAGTCAAAAACTCCGTGCAATTGCTTGGCACCCAGGTAGGCTAGGTTTTATGAATTGAGTAGTTTAAATATGTGCTCACTACGTAATATATGTAAATCAATGGTAGGATTTAGGCATAGGCCTTCGTGCACTGAATGATTTATGATTTAAACCGTAGAAAGAAGCCCTAGACAATGAATTAGGGTTGTGTATGGTCAATTAGGGGTTTGCATGATGTGCATTCATGAATAATCTATAGTAGGTGATGGTTGTGATTCTATGATTGTGTGATGTATGTTTGTTCTTGCTTCATTATGATACATGTATGTATATGAATGTAGCATTATTGATCACACTTGTTGTAAATGAGATAGATGAATGATGATTTCCATGAAATCATGACTTAAATGTATAATCTCAAAGATATACTTGTGATTGTGAATGTGGTGTGCTGAATGGATTGGTTGACACGTTTCGGCATAACTAACTTGGATCGGTTGCCACGTTCCGGCATAATTATGGGATAGGTTGCCACGTTCCGGCATAATCATTGGATCAGGTACCACATTTCGGTATTCTAACTGTTTGAGTTTGGGTTCCATGAGAGGACCAATGACTTGTCATAATTGTGTATATTGTTGAGCATGTGATAATCGATATTGTATATGTTAGTATTTTGCATGTTTATAATGTTGTATTGACTTTCTTATGTTGCACTTAGTGGGTATAGGTTATGATGGATTATATTTTATTGTTCTTTGTTTTAAGCGAACTTGTCGTGTGTAGTGGAACGATAAAGCGTTCAAAGAGCGAGTAATGGATAGCAAGGGTTGTTCGTGTGTCGTGATGGCGAGACGTATAGGTAGTGTATATGATGAAATATGCTTAGGATGATTTCACCTTGGTGAAAGAGATTGGGCTTAGGGGTAAGGAAGTTGATGTAGGGTACTATGTGACCATGGTTGAGTAAGGTGACTGGAAGTAAGGGCACGAAGTGAGCGGTAAGTTGGAATACTCATGGGAGTAATTGGAGATTCTTTAATGTGTTAGAATGGTTAGGCTATGGTCAAGAACCTGGTGAGTAGGTTGATTGAGAAGGTGGTTAGTAATCAGAGTACACCCAACAAAATTGGAGGTATTTTAAGAAAGGGTAAAGGTGGAGAAGCAATTGGTCTATTTCATGATCTTACTAGTTGGTTTCTTATGTTATGTCGTGGGCATCGGGTTGACCGATGATGCCTACCTGTACGTGTGTTTTGTACTGATACTACTCTTGCTATGCCTTTTTCGCATAGTCTGGATGCAGTATTGGTGACATTTCATTAGGTGAAGACGAAGAAATTCTCCAGGAACTTCTATTCTTCCTTCCGCATGGTGGGAGATGTGTCCTTTATTTATCTTGTCCAATCGTACTCTTAGTAACTCTTGTACCTGTTTAGACTAGATCGATGGGAGTTGTTAAATTACTTTACAAGTTTTAACTAAAAGTGTGTCTAAAGATATGGTTTAGAAAATCATATTATTATAATCATCTCGGTTTCCTTTAAATTTTCCACATGTTTAACTATTGGGGTATGAGGGTTCTCCTACTTAGGTGTTAAAGTGGGTGCCCGAATGGTTTGGTGGGTTGGGTCGTAACAAATTGGTATCAGAGCCTAGATTACCGGTCTCCCAGTACAATAGCAAAATGTGGAATAGACTCCTGCGGATTGGTGTATTGAAGTCTGATGAGTCCACAAATTGGACTCATCTAGGACTATATTTTAATATAAATTTTGTCCTCGAATACCTATTTTATCTCAATATCTGATAAAAACACTTAAGTTTCAGGTAGTTGAAGTTTTAGTGGAAGCATGGACACTTAGGCGCAAAAAGGAACAAAAATGCTAAAAAGAACGAACAAGCTGAAGCCTGAGCATCACCATACATGCTTGGCGATTCACTGAAGGGATGCACTCCGCCCTTTGTTCTAGTACGCGAAGCCCTGAAGGAGCAGGAACAAAAAGGCGATGAAAGGATAAGTCGGCGTTTCACCGAATAGTTCCGCGAAGCAGTACTATGTCGCCCAATGACACAGAACACGACGATGCTGAAGGCTAGTGAAAGAAGGCGATGAACTATACCAAATGGTGAATCGCCAAGTTAATCAGCGATTCCGACTAACCTCGCCGAGTGATCTGCCAGCACTATTTTCTAAAGTCTATAAATACTAAACTCTTTATTAATTTTAAGAGAGTCAAACCATTATTATAATTTTCATAATAGAATAGTACTTTTTACTCTAAGTTTGAGAGGGTTTTGGAGACTTGAAGAAGAAGAGGGTTTCATCTTCTAGATTTGGAGTTGGGTCTCTTGGATTCTTCATTCTTGACCTGTAACAAGACTTAAATCCTCATACCCATTTGAATGCAAGCTCATTTAGGTATAAATTTCTATCTCTTGTTCATGTCTAGCTAAAACCCCCATTCTTGGGGTGTGATTTGGCAAATATGTGTCGATATTATTGTTGGGTCTTATTTGCTGATAGGTTAGATATATTTTAATGATGATTTCACCTGGTGGTCGTGGTTTAATTTAATTTGGTTGCAGTTGCAAATACAAAACCACCCATGTGTTTTCGACTTGCGAGAGAGAGAGGTTGCGAAACCAAGACCGCTAGACTGTGGCCTAAGGAGTGGGTCGACCTGAGGATCAGCACGAGAGGGTGAGCCCTAGTCTCATATCCTAACACTTAGCTCGAGAGAGTAAGTGGGGTAAGGCGTAGGCTGGTGATGCTTATCGTGACCAACGACACTAACTACGGTCCGAGTGTCTATGATCGTCGATAATATAGTAACCCAACCAAGGGTTGGGCTCGTGTCCCAAGGGAGTGGTAGTGAAAATAGTAGTTAGGCTAGAATGTTGTTCTAGTTAGCTATAGTTTGTAGAAATTATCGAATAAAAACAAAGTAAATTCAAGTGGGTGACACCAAAGTGTCAAATATCAATGGGGTTTGTCACAAGTATAGCTAAAACAACAAAAATAAAGAGAAAATTCAAGTATGGGGAGAAATTCTTGGGATGTGACCGCAATACAAGTTGAGATAAATTGTTGGGTACATACTTTCGATAGGAAATTTGCAAAATAATAGTGACTAGGCTAAGCTTTAAATGGAAATAAGTTCCCTCTCGGGCAACTTACCCCGTTTCAAATGCATTCCTCTCGGACACCCATTTGCCACATGAAGCCCAGCCTACGTCTTACCCCACTCACTCTCTTGAGCTGAGTGTTAGGATATGGGACTAGGGCTCACCCTCTCGGGCAGAACCTCATTTCGACCCACTCCTTAGCCCATCAGTCTAGTGGTTTTGGTTTCATGACCTCTCTCTCGGGCAAGCCAAAAACACATGGGTAGCTTTGTATTTGCAACTTCAAACCCTTTAGATTAAACCACAACCACTAGGTAAAATCACTATTAAAATACATCTAACCTATCAGCAAGCAAGACCCAACAAGAATATTAATCTATATTTGCTAATCACACCCCAAGAATGGGGGGTTTTAGCCACACATCAAGAAATAAGAAATTATATCTAACATGATAATGAAATCAACTAGGTATAAGAAATTAAACCTTAAATTAAGCAAAGGAAAATGAATAGAGAAGACCCACTTCCAACTTGGGGAAGAAAAGCTCCTTTCTTCAAGTCTCCACAAAACCCTCTACAAACTTTGAGACAAAAATATCAGCTAAAGTATGTTCTAAAGTGAAAATAACAATAATAATTGTTCAAATCCTCAAAATTAATAAAGAGTTTAGTATTTATACACTTCAGAAATTAGTGTTGGCTGATAGCTCGGTGAGCTTAGTCAATTTCGCCGAATGACTCGGCGACTCTCCCTTCTTCTGTCTCATCGCCGATTGGTGCTTGCCTTTAGCATCTTCACGTTCTGGACCATTGGGCAGTATAGTACTGCTTTGCGGAACTATTCGGTGAAGCATTGACTTCTCCTTTCATAACCTTTTTGATCCTCTTCCTTTAGGGCTTCGCGTACTAGAACCGAGGGTAAAATATGTCCCTTTGGCGACTCGCCAAGTGTGCTTGGCAGAGCTCAGGCTTCAGCTTGTTCGTTCTTTTCAGCCCTTTTGTTCTTTTTTTGTGCCTAAGCGTCCATGCTTCCGCTAAAACTTGAAATACCTGAAACTTAAGAGTTTTCATCAGATATTGAGACAAAATAAGCATTTGAGCACACTATTTCTATCAAAATAAACCCCTAAATGAGTCCAATTTGTGGACTCATCAACACCCCCAACTTAAACTTTTGCTTGTCCTCGAGCAAACTTAAGTTTAACCATTCAAAAAGGGTGTCTCAAACAGTGCTACACAAGACTCAATCATGAATATACATAACAAGACTCAAAATACCCATGCAAAGATCAATTGTGTACTGAAAGATTCAAGCTGTGACATACCATTACCAAAGCTTCTCATGCTCACAATACTTGCTACTAATGCGAGTTCAAGCTCAACCACAGTATCAGAATGCCCTCACAAAAAGAATGATTCCATATTCACACACTAAAGTTAATCAATTTAAGATCAGGAATAATGCAATGCTCACACTCAGAAAGAGGAACACAATGCATGTTTTTACCCATAGGTTTGCTCTTATTTTCCAATCGATCTTCGATTCGGCTTACTCAAGATCAAAAAAGTCTTTTCAAGGCTTGTAATGGGGCTGAATGCAAAGTTATGGTCATTTTAGGCTCAGTGACTTAGATCCTCATGAATTTTGGAGCTTTCAACACTTCCTTTTCCTTACCTTCTTCTGTCAATTTTTCTTCTAGTGCTTCTAAGTCATCCTATTATTCACTCCATGGATTGCTTGGAAACTCCATTTCTTTTGGACTTGTATTCCCCAGTCTTCTTTTCCATTCTTTTCTTTTCTTTTTTTTTCTTATTCTCTCTTCTTCTTTTTATATATGGAGGGCTTCCATTTTTCTGCAACACCATGAGTTAGAAGAGACTTTTCTTGCACTTCTTGACTTCTCCTTTTCCTTTTCACCAAACCCCCAACTTAAGCTTTTGGCTTAAGTTGGCTATTCACTACATCACAAGTCATGATGATTATAGGTGGTGGTTGAAAAGAGGTCTAGGTTTTATAAAGTTTTCTTTCAAAGAAGTGTAAGGCTCAAGGGGTGTTCAAAAGAGCTTCACACGCTCACGGGTGGGTCACAAAAGAGGTATATGTCAGATTGGCTCACACTCTTTAAAGTTGCCTAAGATCATTTCAAGAGCACACCTTACTAAATCAATCAGACTAACGGATCAAATTCTAGGTTTATTCATGCATGGTTCAAAGTAAGCTCATCACACAAGGCATCGATACTAAAGCCAAAAAAGACTACACACTTTCGCTAGTGTGAAGGGTCATTACAAGAGAATCAGTTTGAGAAATTGCTAATCACAATGAGAGGCAAAGAGTTCACATATAGTCTATGCAACTTCATTTGTTCTCGTCATAGCCGCACATTTATGTTTGTTCGATTGGGAGCACTATTCAAGTCATCTGTATTGATCGAAATCGAGACTTGAATTTGTACAAGAATAGCCACTTTCAACAGAAGAGGTGGCGAATATTTTCAAAAACGGAAAATATTTCGAAAGGATCAAAATTATTTTTCAATTAAACCCTAAAGAGAGCCATAAGGTCAAACAATCGCAAAGCAGTTTTTAAGAAAACAATTAAAAACAGACAACCCAAATGTACACCAAAACACAAGTATCGAAAAAAGCAAAACAAGGTGGGCCTCACCCCACCACAAATAAAAACATTTGTCCTCAAATGCAAATAAAAAAAATCATTGCAAATGAGTACAAAATTGCTAAAAATAAATTCGTGGTTCAGAAAACCAACCTTAGATGCCGATTAAAATACTTTTGAAATGCTAGGCGGCAATGTAATCCACTCCAAGCACTAATTATCGACTACAATACTAAAGGCAAGCAATAATCTAGAAAATATTACCTTGATGTGAAGTTGAGAAGTTTAAAAGGAGGGAGAGTGTGAAAATTTAAAAATTCTGAGATTTTTGGCACTTTATAACCGTTAAGTTCTTTTCCATTCGGCGATGTTAGTCAATTCACCGACCCACTCAGCGGTCCGCTGAGTGATCATTTATCTTGCCTTATCTTCAAAATCTTCAATTTTCTGGGGGTGAGATTGGTGGTCTTCATCAAGATCGCCAAGCAGGTTGGCGATGAGCCGATCTGCTTTTTGAGTTCGCCGAGTTTTATAGGCTCTCTAAAACTCTTGTATTGAGCCAAACGACAGATCCAGTCGGGCTCGCCGACCTGTTGAGTGACTTGCAGGATGGACTTTCTGCTCGTCAACCTGTGATTTTCCACACTTTCCTCGATTTATCTGCAACATCAACACACCATTATTTATAAAAGTATAATCTTAAATTTACGACCTTGGGTTGCCTCCCAAAAAGCACCTTATTTAACGTCGTGGCACGACGCAACTCCTCACTAAAGTTCCATTAGTGAGGTTTGCCTCATTTTCATGAGGCCACCCCTCTTTGGGCTCTACGTAGAGGACCTGCATACACAAACAATAAAATAAGAAAAACAAAACTAAAAGTAAAATTAGTAAAAAAGAACAAAAACTCTAGGAGAACTACATCTTCACGTAATACCACTCCCCGACAGCGACGCCATTTTGATGCTTATCGTGACCAACGACACTAACCTACAGTATGAGTGTCTCTGATCGTCGATAATATAGTAACCAACCAAGGGTTGGGGTCATGTCCCAAGGGAGTGGTTTTGAGAATTGATAGAAAAATAGAATTTACATTCTAACTAGTCGTAGCTAAAGATATTAATGAACAAACACATAGTAAATTCAAGTGGGAGACACCAAAG
>JAJOOR010021469.1:0-25217 GCA_036250505.1 Solanum acaule | reverse complement strand
GTGGGCAACATCAGTTTAGTGATCACGCCAGCATGCCTCTATACCTCTGGCAGGGTATATTGGGTCCTCTCGATGGGGCGTATACATCGGACTCCACATATAGCTCATGTGGTTTTATGTCGGTTATTAGTAGCTCCCACGGTTCAGTCATACTCTATTGCATTGACCATATTTCAGTACAGTCAGTATTAAGTCTCAGCAAGTTATAAATTTGGTCATTGCATCAGTTAGCTCAGTATTCAGTATTTTCAGTATCTATATCATGTTCAGATTATAGTTGGTCTATTGATATTATGTTGTAAAGGAAATGTCCTTATCTAAGGTAATCTTGAAGAACACTTAAGTGTGCTTGAAGAGGTTGTATGGGCGGTCACTTCTTGTCTCACTCAAGCGTGTCTTAATGTTATATTAGGTAGAGGTCCTATGGTAATGAAATGGCATGTGTTCTTCTAAAAGTTAAGCATGGGTTGGGTACGCATATGTTGAGTATGTGTATGGTTTGCTGTGGTCTTATATGTGAATGTTGACTTATATTATATCTCTTATACTTGTGAAGTGAAGGTTTTATCAAAAGTGATATGAAAGCATATATTCCTTGTAAATGTTTGTTGAAGCATGTTTTCACATGGTCTGTATACTTAGTACTTAATTGTGCTAACCTCTTTCTTTCCCTTTTTGACTAAAGTGTAGGGATTGGGAGATGGTGACATGTCATGGCTACTTGATAGGTTTCTAAGTGTTGACGATGAAGACTTGGTGAGTCCTCATAGATTCGAGGAAAACACCCTACATGTTCCTTTTGATGTATTTCTAGTATTTTGTTTAAGTCTTGTATGGGCTTAGTCCCATTGTTGTATTCAAGTATTAGATGGTTTTGAGACATTATGTATATAGTCTAGAAAGTCTTCCGCTTGCTATTTTTAATGAAATGTCTTCTTTGTAAGGAAAGTTTTTTTAAATTCTTAGTGACTTTTATGATCTATGTGATGAATGAATGCTAAGGCTTGTATGAGACCTCCGAGAGGTCGAATACGCATGTAACGGCTAGGAGGTGCTCTCGGGTCATTTCACACCTTTTGGCTTTTGAGTAGGCACCCTCTCTTTGTTGACCTTAGGAGTGCTAGAAGTGCCTTGATTAGAAATCCTCTTCTTAAAACTTGGTGTGCCTTGAGCCTGAAATCTACCCTTAGACGAATTTCTATCCTCGTCCCTAGGCCTCTTCACATCCCTATTCATTTTCTTGAGTTTGGTGTCCTCTATTTATTGAGCGTATACCATGAGCCTTGAGATAGTCATGTCATGAATGAGCATTTCCAACCGGCATTCTTCTTCAACCAATCCGGATACCCCCATTACAAACTTATTCATCCTAGCCCTTGGATTGGCCACCAATGTTTGAGCATTCTTGGATAGTTTGGTGAACTTGAGAGAATACTCCTTCACACTCATCCCCCCTTGACTAAGGTTCATGAATTCCACCAACTTTTGTTCCCTCAATTCTAGGGGGAAAAACCTATCTAGGAAGGTCATCTTAAATGTTCCCCAATCAACTGGGCCTGCCCTAACGGGTCTCTCCTCTCTCCATTGTTCAAACCATATTTGAGCTACGTCCTTCAATTCGTAGGCGGCTAGTTTCGCCTTTTCTTTAGAAGAATCCCCCATGGCATCCACCACCTTAAATACTTCATCTAAAAAGTCTTGTGGATCTTCATCCACTTTAGAGCCATAGATAGTAAGGGGATTCATACTTGTGAAATCCTGAATTCTTGAGGCGGGAGTACTTGCAATGGGGTTCACCCGGGGTCTTGCATTCCTAGTGACTTGGGCCGTCATAGCTTCGGCCTGGGTCACCATAGCTTGATTTTGGGCCGTCATAGCTTGAGTTATCATTTGCATAGAGTCCCTAAATTCGGCTCGAGTCACGTTTGGCGAATCAACCGAAGCTTGCTCACCTAGAGGAACTTGCGGCTCTTGAAGACCTTGGGGAGGAACTCCCTCATCATTAGCAACCTCCTCTTCCACTCTTATTTCGGTCGATCTTCTTGTATTCATATTCCTAAATGCACAAGAGAAGGGTTAGGAAAAGGACTTCAAAGAGTAAAAACTCTAAGGCACGACTAATGAGTAATCAAAGAAGTGAAAAGTTCCTAAGCATCTTATAGCCTCTCATTCATAAGTGTGGCATCCTTCACACCTGTGAACAAGACTCTACTAGACATGGTTCATGAGACATCATGCTAGAATCATTCTATAACCTTATGCTCTGATACCAAGTTTGTCACGACCCGAGAGCACCCTCTAATCGTAACAAGGCATAACTGACCACGAAGGGGTCACATACAATCCCTTAGCATTCATCATCACATAACGACATAGAAATATACGGAAAAATTTAAAACTTTTACAATCGAAGTCAACTTCTTTCATATAAGGAAATTAGGAAACTAGACTTGTCTCAATCACCATCTAGACATAAGAGTACAAATAAGGTCTAAGCCCTTACATCAACAAAGTTCCCAACAATGGGAAATATAATAGTCTAGAATATAGAAGGTAAACTAGAAACTAGAATCAATAGCAACTTGTCCTAGAACTTGAGGACTGACCAAGCCGGGGGAATAGTCGACCCAAGCTTCACCTTGAAGAAAGTGGTAAGTATTGATGAGTCCACAAATTGGACTCATTTAGGGCATTATTTTGATAGGAATCGTGTCCTCAAATGCTTATTTTGTCTTAATATCTGATGAAAACTCTTAAGTTTCAGGTATTTGAAGTTTTAGTAGAAGCATTGACACTTAGGAGCAAAAAGAAAAAAAAGGCTAAAAAGAATGAAGAAGCTGAAGCCTGCGCATCGCTAAGCACGCTTGCCGATTCGCCGAAGTGACGCACTCCGCCCTTTGTTCCAGTACGCGAAGCCTTGAAGGAGCAGGATCAAAAAGGCGATGAAAGGAGTAGTCGGCATTTCGCCGAATAATTCTGCAAAGCAATACTAGGTCACCCAATGACACAGAGTACAACGATGCTGAAGGTTAGCTCAAGACGGCAACGAACTACACCAAAGGGTGAATCGCTGAGTAAATCAGCGATTCCGACTAACCTCGCCGAATGATCGGCCAACACTATTTTGTGAAGTCTATAAATACTAAACTTGTTATTAATTTTTAAGAGTCGAACATTTATTTTAATTTCCAGAATATAATAGTACTTTTTGGGATATTTTCTCTCAAGTTTGGAAAGGGTTTTTTGGGAGACTTGAAGAAAGAAGGATTTCATCTTCCCCAAGTTGGAAGTGGGTCTTCTCCATTCTTCTTCCTTTTCTTAAATCAAGGTTTAATTCCTTATACCCATTTGATTTTAGTATCATTTTATGTGTATTTTGTTATTTCTTGATGTGTGGCTAAAAACTCCCATTCTTGGGGTGTGATTTTGCAAATATGTATTGATATTATTGTTGTGTCTTGCTTGCTGATAGGATAGATGTATTTTAATGGTGATTTCACCTAGTGGTTGTGGTTTAATTTAATGGGTTTGTAGTTGCAAATACAAAACCACCCATGTGTTTTCGGCTTGCCCGAGAGGTAGGTCGCGCAACCAAGACCGCTAGACTGATGGCCTAAGGAGTGGGTCGACATGAGGTTCAGCCCGAGAGGGTGAGCCCTAGTCCCATATCCTAACACTCAGCTCCAGAGAGTGAGTGGGGTAAGGCGTAAGCTGGCCTTCATGCGGAAAATGGGTGTCCGAGAGGAACAAATTTGAATCGGGGTAAGTTACCCAAGAGGGAACTTATTTCCATCTAAAGCTTAGACTAGTCACTATTATCTTGTAAATTTCCTATCGAAAGCATGTACCCAACGACTTATCTCAATTTGTATTGCGGTCACACCCCAAGAACTTGTTCCCATACTTAATCTTCTTATTATATTTGTTGTTTTTTTACTACTTGTGCCAAAATATCCATTTGATATTTGACACCTTTGTGTCACCCCTTTTAATTTACAATGTTTTTAATCGTTAATGTCTTTAGCTACGACTAGTTTGAACTAAATTTTACTTTTCTACTAATTCTCAAAACCACTCCCTTGGGACATGACCCGAACCCTTGGTTGGGTTACTATATTATTGACGATCATAGACACTCGTACTGTAGGTTAGTGTCATTGGTCACGATAAGTATCAAAATGGCGCCACTACCGGGGAGTGGTGTTGTCTGAGAATTTTTAGTCTACTAGAGCTTTTGTTCTTTTTAGTTGTAGTTTACGAATTTAATTTCCAGTTTTGTTTTGAGTATTTGTGTGCCACAACAGGCCTTATGACTGCGAACGGGGATAATAGCTGCCAAACGGGTCACTCAGCGGGTGGTGTTTTTCATCAAGACGACATCAATGATGCTAATAGTGTTTATCACCTGGCCTACGTGGGAGAGATGGGCGAAATTTGCATGCCACAAGCTGACGAAAATGTAATGTTCGAAGTCACCAGTGCAACACTCCAACTCATACATTTGAGAGGTTTATTTGGAGGGTTAGAGCATGAAGATCCGCACGAATATTTATGAAGCTTTGTGGAAGTGTGCACCCATTTATTAGTCGAGAACCTATCTCAAGAATCCATATGGTGTCGCTTATTTCCATTATCATTGATTGGGGGAGCTACTAAATGGCTGGTTGAGCGCCCAAACAGCTCCATCAAATCATGGGAGGAGCTGGTTATGGCATTTCATGAAAGATTCTTTCCTCCATCAAGAATGATGAAACTGAGAGACGATATTCAGAATTTCAAGCAACAGGAGGGTGAACCAGTTCACAAATCATGGACAAGGTTCAAGAGATCCTTGGGTAAGTGCCCAATGCATGGGTTGCCAGGTGAATTGTTGCTCCAATACTTTTACCGTAATTTGGACTCGGTTAATAAAGGGATAGCTGATCAATTGGTGCAAGGAGGAATAATGTTACAATCATTTGAAGTAGCCTCATTTCTCCTAGATGGTATGACTAAAGTAAACCAGGCATGGTATACCAAAGATGATCAAGTTTCCCCATTATGTTTCCGATTAACGCAAGAACAGATTGAAAAAGAAAGGGAAAGGAACGAAAACATCTTCTTGATGTTATCTCAAGTGGAAATCCTACAAGAGCACATGAAAGGGACACATGGAGTATTTCGAGTTCAGGAGGGTTCTTCTTCCGGTTACTCAAGACCGGGGGAGAATCAAGGTTGGAACTCCAGAAGATACGAGGAGGGTTTCCACCCACGCTATCAACTGCGGGACGAGAATCAAGGTTGGAACTATTATAGGGGTGAAGAACCAAGGAAATATTGGCGAGATTGGGCTGAGCAAGATGATCAGGAGGAGGACCATACTCACTTGAGTGAAAGCCCAAAATCTAAAGGGAGTGCAAGTAGTCATCGGATAAATGATTTGCTATCGCGCATACTCAATAAAGTTGAGGGGTCTGATGATTTGCTAAAAGGAATGAAAGATTACTTTTCATCATTGAACAGTAAAGTAAATTTCCATGTTGATGCCCTCAAAATGTTGGAAGGTAAGTTGAGTCTATTATCAGCTCAATTAACATTCAAAACACCAATGGACTATATTGAAAGAGAGCTGGCTGTAGTTACCCATAGCAGTAAGGTGGCAATAGGGGATATTATGGAAGATGAGGATCCTCAAAAACATGAAGAGAGCCAAGATGTGGAGGAAAAAGATTTACTTATTCGACAAAGCCTTACTAAAGAACCAGACCAGGAAGCAAAGCAACAAGTTCAAGTTCCAAAAGTCATGCACCCTTTACCCAAGATACCTCCACCATTTCCCCAACGTTTGAAAAAGAAGAATGAAGATGAGAAGTTAAAAAAAAATTGTCAGTATGCAAGGGCTTATCAATTAACATTCCTCTGGTAGAAGCATTGATGGAAATGTCGGGATACACCAAATTCATGAATGAACTTGTTACAAAGAAAAGGAGCTTGGACTATGAAACGATTGAGGTGCCCTATAGTTACAGTCCAAATATGACAAATGATTCAATCACTAAGAGAGAAGATCCTGGGGCATTCACAATCCCTTGCACAATTGGAATGCTCCAATTCTCTAAAGCATTGTGCGATTTAGGAGCAAGCATCAACTTGATACCCTATGCAATATACAAACAACTTGGTTTAGGTGAACAAAAGGCAACCACAATGAGACTTTTTATGGCTGATCGATCAATCAAGCACCCAGTGGGGATACTCTATGACATATTGGTAAAAGTGGATTGGTTCGTCTTTCCGGCTGATTTTGTGATTCTAGATTGTGAAATCGATGCTGAAATCCCCATTATTTTGGGAAGGCCATTCTTAGCTACTAGGAGAACATTGGTGGATGTTGAAAGAGTGAAATTGAAGTTTCGTGTGAACAATGATGAGGTGACCTTCAATATCTGTAAATCCATGAAGCAATCAAGTAATATCCATGTGGTGTCTACTCCGGATGTGATAGATGAGGTAGTGGCAAGTGTGAGTCATTAATGCGCAATGATGAACCCCTTGAATCTGTACTTGCCAATTATGATGAATCTGAAGATCAAGGCTACGAGGAACTGGTAGCTACTTTATCAGGATTAGGCGCACATTTACGGAATCCAATCAAGTTAGATACTGACCTGAAAATAAAGAAAGTCCCCTTGCAAAGCCATCGACAGAAGAACCACCAAATGTGGAGTTAAAAGCCCTACCCTCTCATCTCAAATATGCCTTCTTAGGAGCCAATAATACTTTGCCGGTAATTATCGCCGCCAATCTTCTTGAAAAGCAGATGAAATTGCTCATTGAAGTACTGCGGAAGCATATAAAAGCTATTGGATGGACAATAGCCGATATAGTAGGAATTCCTTCTGGCATCTGTACTCACAAGATTCAGCTCGACAGTTAATGTAAACCTAGTGTGGAACATCAACGGAGATTCAACCCTCCAATGTAAGAGGTGGTAAAAAAAGGAGCTCATCAAGTGGCTAGATGCGAGAGTGATCTACCCTATTGCAGATAGTAAGTGGGTAAGTCCGTGCAATGTGTACCAAAAAAGGGGGTATAACCGTAGTCCCAAATACAAAAGGAGAACTTGTGCCAACAAGACCAGTGACTGGGTGGAGAGTATGCATGGACTACCGAAATCTTAACTCATGGACCGAGAAAGATCATTTTCCAATGCTTTTTATGGATCAGATGCTTGACCGATTATCAGAAAGAGGGTGGTATTCTTTTCTGGATGGGTACTCCGGTTACAATCAAATCTCTATTGCGCTGGAAAGTCAAGATAAAACAACTTTTACTTGCCCTTATGGAACTTTTGCATTCACAAGTATGCCATTCGGGCATTGTAATGCCCCAACAACATTTCAGCATTGCATGCTATCTATTTTTGCAGATATGGTCAAAGACTCTATGGAGGTGTTCATGGACGACTTCTCAGTCGTAGGGGATACGTTCGAGGAATGCTTGACTCACTTAGGACAGGTACTCCAAAGATGCGTGGAAACGAATCTGGTTTTGAATTGGGAGAAATGTCACTTTATGGTAAAAGAAGGTATTGTTCTTGGGCATAAGGTGTCACAAAAGGGGCTGGAAGTTGACAAGGCAAAAATTAAGGTCATTGAGAAATTACCCCCGCCGATTTCACTAAAGGGTGTTCGCAACTTCTTGGGACATGCAGGATTTTACAGTAGGTTCATTAAAGACTTCTCAAAGATTGCACTCCTATTATGCAAACTCTTAGAAAAGGAAGTGAAATTCCATTTTAATGATGCTTGTGTGGCTGAATTTCAGTGTTTGAAAGAGAAACTAATATCCACTCCGATTTTCATCAGCCCTAATTGGTTCGAATCTTTTGAGCTAATCTGTGATGCCAATGGTATGGCACTGGGATTGTGTTGGGGCAAAAACGCAAAAAACTATTTCACCCAATCTACTATGCAAGCAAGACTCTAAATAGTGCCCAATAAAATTATACGGTCACCGAACAAGAGTTGCTTGCAGTAGTCTATGCATTTGAAACATTCAGGGCATACTTGCTGGGCACCAAACTAGTCGTGCACACTGATCATGTTGCACTCTAGTACTTGATGGCATAGAAAGATGTAAAACTACGATTGATTAGGTGGGTACTACTATTACAAGAATTTGATTTCGAGGTAAAAGATCGAAAAGGATGCGAAAATCAAGTGGCTAATCATTTATCAAGGCTGGAAGAAAGGGCGAATGTTGAGCATGAGGTTGACATAGATGATTCTTTCCCCGATGAACGGGTGTTTGCAATATGACTCAAGCATACACCATGGTATGCAGATTTTACAAATTACATTGTGTGTGGGCTGATGACGAATGAGTTGACCTTGTACCAACACAAAAGATTCTTGTTCGATGTTAAAAAGTACTTTTGGGACGAACTATACTTGTTCCGAGAGTGTGCTGATCATGTTATTAAAGGGTGTGCTCCGGAAGAAGAAGCGGTAGAAATTCTCCATGCTTGCCATACATCTCCAGTAGGAGGTCACCATGGTGGTGTTTACACCGCCGCTAAAGTTCTCCAGAGTGGATACTACTGGCCATCACTCTACAAGAATGCACATGAGTTTGCAAAGAAATGTTCTAAATGTCAGCAGCAAGGCGGAGTATCTAGAAGACACGAATTACCTCTCACTCCTATTTTAGAGGTCGATCTATTCGATGTAGTGGGGATTGATTTCATGGGCTCATTTGTGAGCTCGTTTGGAAATAAATATATCTTAGTGGCTGTAGATTATGTTTCCAAATCGGTGGAAGCCATCGCACTTCCAAATAATGAAGGAAAAAGCGTTGTCCAATTTCTGAAACGCTACATCTTCGCAAGATTTGGCACTCCAAGAGCAATCATTAGCGATGGGGGATCCCACTTTTGCAATAAGTGGTTCTCAATGGCACTAAGTAAATATGGGGTGAAACACAAAGTGGCAACCCCATATCATCCCAAAACAAGTGACCAAATCGAAGTGTCGAATCGGGAAATCAAAAGCATCTTGGCAAAGACAGTAAATGTCAATAGAACTGATTGGTCTAGGAAACTCGATGATACACTATGAGCATATAGGACTGCTTATAAAACACCTATAGGTATGTATCCATATCAGTTGGTTTATGGTAAGGCTTGTCATTTCCCCGTCGAGTTAGAACACAAGGCACTGTGAGCATTGAAAGCTTTAAATTTGGACTTGTCAAAAACTTCAACGGAGAGAGTAGAGCAGCTGAACGAACTGGATGAATTTAAAATCAGATCATATGAAAGTTCAGCCATCTACAAAGAGAAGATGAAGAAATGGCATGATGCTCGAATACTTAAGAGGGACTTCAAGGTAAGAGATTGGGTTTTGTTATACAACTCGCGACTTAGACTCTTCCCCGGAAAGCTCAAATACAAATGTTCTGGACCATTTAGGGTAACGCGAGTGTTCATCAATAGTGCCATAGAAGTTGAAGATCAGGAAGGACCTCCATTTACAGTGAACGAGCAACGTCTGAAATTGTATCTAGCGAATTTTTAAGAGATTTCATTGGTCGAAGTAGTATATCTGGAAGACGCCTGAGGGCGCTGTTGCATCGTGCCACGACGTTAACTAAGGCGCTGTTTGGGAGGTAATCCAAATTCCCTTTAATTACTTTCTTTTTATTATTATCAGTACTTATTTCCTGGTAATAGAATGGTATGTTGTTTGTACAGGTGAAGGTACGCGAGGTGTTTGAAAAGAGTGAAGGATGGCAAACAATAGATCGTGTCGGCGAGTCACTGAAGGGGTTGGTGAATCCGACCTTATCCGTCGTTTGACTCAAGACCTCGTCAACATTGAAGTCTATAAAACTCGGTGAGATTTGGAGATTATTTGCGAATCGCCAACCATTTCGATGATCATGATGAAAACTGCCATTTGGACCTTCCCAATGACTGGAGATTATGTAAAACTTGGCGAAACAAGTAAATGCTCGGCGACACACCAACTGATCCGGCAATTCAGAGTGATATCGCCGAGTACGCAAAAATTGGACAGCACTTGAGTAAAGCTGAAATAGGATGGTTGTGAAGCATTCGAGAAAGTGGTGTGACAATAGGTGTGTTGGGTTGTTTAGCGATGTTGTGGAGAGCTTACTGAATTACTCAAACGACTCACTTAACGTCCCCACCTCACCATATGAAATACATGTTTTAATAGACACTAAGAGTCGTGTTTTTTCATAACAGTACCACTACATTGGGAAGGGGCTGGGAAGTATTGTTAAAATGACTAGTATTGAGCATAACAAATACATGATTTATTTCACTAACTTATAATTTTATATTGAATGTGCAGGAAAATGCCGGTAATTGAATTTGAATAGTGGCCAGAAGTAAACTCGATCTATTGTAGTGAACGATGAGGAGTTTTTGTACTATTGTCATATTTTTTTGAATGCATTTGGTTTTGTGGAATTTATTGATAGTAGATATCTTTCAGCAATCGCTTTCTAAGTATTGGTTGTACAAGACATATTTCTCGAAGTTTATTTGAAATATATAACTTTGATTTATTTATTAGCTAATTTTGTGCTTTAGATCACTTATATATTTAATTATCTGATTATTGAATATATGCAAATAAAAATTATATTCTTAAAAATGAAAAATTGTGGCTACAAAATTCTACACAACATTGCCACACTTCAAAAGTGTTGTTGTAGGACGTTCAATGTTATTTTGTATATAAGAAAAGTTATACTTTATAAGTATTGCTCTAGATGAGATATAAAAGGCAACACTTTTTAAGTGTGACCAATAACAAAGCAAAGGCAACGCTTTTAAGTGCAATATAATAAAAAAAAAGGTGTTGCTAATGCATCACTACATAGGGTGCCCTTACACCTCTTTGGCTATGCTTTATAAGTGTAGCTGCGATGGCGACATTTAAGAAGTGTTGCCTAATGTCAAAGGTTACGCTTCTTTAGGCCACCCCATAAAAAGTGTTGCTTAAAGTCCAAAAGTGTAGCCTTATATCAAAGGCTACACTTTTTTCTAGTTTAGGCTACACTTTTTTCTAGTTTAGGCTACACTTTATTGGGGTGGCCGTAGGCCTAAAATGGTGTAGTGGAAGCATAGGTGGTTGATTTCATCAACTTTCATCAAGGAAGTATGAGTGTGAGGGAATATTCTTTGAAGTTCCCACAACTATCTAGAAATTCTCCAACAATGGTTGCCGATTCTAGGGCAAGGATGGGCAAGTTCAATTTGGGTGTGTCCGAACTGGTGGTTAAAGAGTGCCGCACCGCCATGCTCATTAATGATATGGACATCTCTCGTCTCATGGTTCATGCACAACATATTGAAGAGGAGAAACTTAAGGAAAAGTCTGGGGAGACAAAGAGGGCTAAACCGGGGATGGAAATTTCTCTCATGCAAGGTTTGATGGACATGGTCATTCCAGGTTTCAACAAAGTTTTTCCGGTCAAGGTTCCTACAATGCTCCTCCTAAGTTCAAAAAAGATAGGGTGTCTAACCCTAATCCTCAAGGAGGGAATGGTAGTGGATCTTTATTGTTTATGTCTATTTGTGTTAGGTGTGGAAAGAATCATAAGGGTAAGTTCCTAGCTGGCACGGATGGTTGCTTTAGTTGTGGTAAAAGTTTTCAAAATATAAAAGATTGCCCAATGCTTACGGCGAAAGGAAGAGAGGGCAAGAAAGCTCCTTCTAGTGGTTCGGGTTCAAATGCTCCTTAGCAAAACCGATTCTATATACTTCAGACTCGTGGTGAGTGAGAGGGTTCTCCCGATGTTGTTACCTGTATGTTAAATGTCTTCCAACTTGATGTTTATGCTTTACTAGATCCCAGTGCTAACTTTTCTTTCGTAACACCATATGAGGCTACGAGGTTTGATGTTCTTCTGGATCTGTTGTTAGATCTTTTTCTATCTCTACTCTTGTTGATGATTCTATTGTGGCTAAGAGGGTCTATAGAAGATGTCTTATTTCCTTGTCCCATAGAGTTAATCTTGTTGACTTGGTAGAGCTTGATATGTTAGACTTTGATGTTATCCTTTGTTTAGTTTTGTTACATTCATGTTATGCTTCTGTTGATTGTAGAACTCGTGTAGTCAAGTTTCAGTTCCCAAATGAGCCTATCCTAGAGTGGAAGGGGGAAAATACTATGCCTAAGGGTTAGTTTGTCTCTTGTCTTAAAGCTAGAAAGATGATTTCTAAGGGTTGCATTTACCATCTTGTTAAGGTGATGGATGTGGATTCCGAGACCCCTATTCTTGAGTCGGTCGCCATTGTTAATGAGTTTCAGGAAGTGTTCCCAGATGATTTACCCGATATTCTTCCTGAGAATGAAATAGACTTTAGTATTGACCTTCTCCCATATATGCAACCTATTTCTATTCCTCCTTAATGTATGGCTCCAGCAGAACATAAGGAGTTGAAAAAACAATTGAATAATTTGTTGGATAAGGGTTTCATCCGATCAAGTATCTCTCCATAGGGTGATCCACTCTTGTTTGTTAGAAAGAAAGATAGCTCTCTTCGTATGTGTATTGACTATTGTCAGTTGAACAAGGTGACTATTAAGAATAAGTATCCTCTTCCAAGGATAGATGATATGTTTGACCAACTTTAAAGAGCAAGTTACTTCTCTAAGATTGTTCTCTGATCTGGTTATCACTAATTGAGGGTTAAAGAAGATGATATTCGGAAAAACAACTTTTAGAACCTGGTATGGTCATTAGGAGTGTTTGGTAATGTCGTTTGGGTTGACTAAGACTCCGGCGGTGTTTATAGATTTGATGAATAGGGTGTTTAGACAATACCTTGATATGTTTGTAATTTTTTTCATTGATGATATATTGATCTACTCGAGATGTGAGGATAAGCATATTGATTATTTGAGGATTGTATTGAAAATTCTCAAGGACCAACAACTTTTTGCTAAGTTTAATAAATGGGAGTTTTGGCTAAGGTCCGTAGCTTTTCTTGGCCATATTGTTTCAAGTAAGGTTATTGAGGTAGATCCTAAGAAGATGAATGCGGTCAAGTGTTGTCCTAGACCTCTAACTCGTTCAGATATTAGAAGTTTCTTCGGTCTAACTAGTTTCTATTGAAGGTTTGTTGAGGGATTCTCTTCGATTTCCTCCCCTTTGACGCTTTTGACTCAAAAAAGGCTAAGTTCATATGGTCTGAAGCATGTGAGAAGAGCTTCCAAGAATTGAAGGATACACTTACTTCCGCTCCGTTGTTGACTTTACTGGAAGGGACGAATGGTTTTGTGGTAAATTTTTATGCCTCGAGAATTGGTTTAGGGTGTGTGCTTATGCAAAATGGGAAAGTTATTGCCTATACCTTAAGGTAACTTAAGATTCATGAGAAGAATTATCCTACCCATGACCTTGAACTAGCAACGGTTGTTTTTGCCTTAAAGATTTGGAGGCATTACTTCTATGGTGTTTATGTTGATATTTTAACCGACCACAAGAGTTTGCAATATGTGTTTAACCAAAAGGATCTAAATCTTTGCCAAAGAAGGTGGCTTGAGTTATTGATAGATTATGATATGAGTGTTCTCTATCACCCCGGTAAAGCGATTGTGGTGGTGGATGCTCTTAGTCGGTTATCTATGGGTAGCGTTGCCCATATTGAGGTAGACAAGAAAGAGTTGGTTTAAGATGTTCATAGATTGGCCCGATTGGGTGTTCAATTAGTGGACTCCACCAATGGTGGTGTTATGGTTCGCATAGGTTCAGAATCATCTTTAGTGGTGGATGTGAAGGCAAAGCAAGGTCTCGATCCAATTTTGGTTGAGTTTAAAGAAGCGGTGCTTAAGAAAGTAGTTGAGGCTTTCACCCAAGGGGGAGATAGTGTACTTGGATATCAAGGTCTTTTCTGTGTTCCTAATATTGACAACTTGAGGGAACAGATCTTGTAAGAAGCCTATAATTCTCGATATTCAATTCACTCGGGAGCTACCAAGATGTACAATGACTTTCGAGAGGTCGATTGGTGGAATGGGATGAAGAAGGACATCGCGAAATTTGTGACTAAGTATCCTAATTGTCAACAAGTGAATGTTGAGCATCAGAAACTGGGAGGTTTGTCCAAAGACTTTAGTATTCCTACTTAGAAGTGGGAAGATGTGAATATGGACTTTATTGTTGGTTGCCTGGCACCCAGCGACAACATGATTTAATTTGGGTTATCATACATCAGATGACGAAATTGACTCATTTTATTCCCGTCAAGGTTTCCTATTCGACATAGGATTATGCTTAATTGTACATAAGAGAAATGGTAAAGTTGCATGGAGTGCCTTTGTCCATTATTTCCGATCGTTGTATCCAATTCACTTCTCAATTTTAGAAGTCATTCCAAAAGGGTCTTGGTACTCGTGTTATTCTCAGTACGACCTTTTATCCCCAAAACATGGGCAAGCAGAGCGTACTATCCAAACTTTGGAAGGTATGTTTAGAGCTTATGTGATTGATTTTAAGGGTAATTGGGATAACCATTTTCCATTGATTGAGTTTTCTTATAACAATAGCTATCACTCGAGTATTGATATATCTCCATTTAAGCCATTACATGGTAGGAAGTGTTGAAATCCTATAGGATGGTTTGAGGTTGGTGAGGTTACCCTAATAGGTCCTGAGTTAGTACATGAGGCCAAAGAGAAAGTTTGACTTATCAGAGAGAGGTTTAAAATGACTCAAAGTCGACAAAAGTCATATACCGATGTGAGAAGAAGGGATCTTGAGTTTGATTTTCATGTTTGGGTTTACTTGAAAATTTTACCCATGAAGGGTGTAATGAGATTTGGTAAGAAAGGGAAGCTTAGTCCCCGTTATGTTGGCCCATATCCTTATTTATGTATGTTCATGAAAAAGCTTATGTTTCGAAAGAAAAAATGAGTTTACATGATTGATTTTCCTGATGTTGATGTGCAATTAGTATAAGTTCCCTATAGACCTCATGAGATGATATGTTGGACATGTTTAGCTTAGAGTTGATGTTTCCTCCTCATATATATGCATTTAAGTATGAATTGCATGTAGACTACTTGATATGATGATATGAGCATGTTAGCTTGGTGTTGATGTTTCTTCCTCGGATGTTAGCTTGGAGTTGATATTTTTCCTCCTAGGATATGTGTATTATGAGATTTGCATTCATGTTGGGCTGCTACTTTCCATCTTCCTTATGATGTTTTAAGTATGTCTTCTCTTGGAGTTGATATTCCTCCTTGGTTTCGTGCATTTTGATGAAGTTGAATGCATTATGGGTTTCTAGTCAAGAGTCTTTTTCCTCTAAGTGATGTCTAGAATCTCATTCGAGGACGAATCATCCCAAGGGGGAGATAGTATATCACCCTGTATTCGAAAGAGGGTAAGATAGCATTTTTCAGAAGCTGTAGGAGCCAACCAAAAGAGGCCACCCACGCCCCATGAATGGGACCGTAGATCATAGGTGTGTTTCGTGGATGGCTCCTCAAGAAGGGTTCAAAGGGTTGGACCTACGGCCTGAAACAATGGACCGTTGGTGGGACCACGTCTGTGGTCAAGGGCCCATGGTCCAGACCCACCAAAATCATGCTCTGACCATGAACGACGGTCGTGCATGACAACAATTAATTAACTTCAATATCTTAATTGACGCTAAATATGTATTTTTAGCGGCAATTAACACTCTTTGTATATGTCCTTAAAGCTTTAGAAACATTGGTTCTAATTGTATTTAACTAATGAGGGTTACGAGTTGAGCACTTTTATTAATGTCTATATTTATTGCCATCCAAAGTTATTTTTGTTGTAGTGATAGATTTTCTCACATAAGAAGGGATTCTAAGGTTGACAGATCTTCTCACCTAGTGGAATCAAAGATAAAGAGATATCCTTATGAAACATAGCTTGGATTGGATATTGAATGATACCCTTTCATGGATAATGATTTAGCTTGGATTGGCAAGATGACGTGCCCTTCCATATATAATAAGAACAAGTAAGAAATGACTATTATGTGCTATTTATTCTTAGCATCGAGATTACATTGAGATGGAGTCTCTTGATGAGTCCACAATTTGGACTCATTTAGGGCTATATTTGTATAGAATTAATATCCTCAAATGCATATTTTGTCTCAATATTTGATGAAAATTCTTAAGTTTCAGGTATTTGGAGTTTGAGGCAAAGCATGGACACTACCTGCCAAGAAGGAACAAGGCGGCTGAAAAGACCGAAGAAATGAAGGCCTAAAGATTGCCGAGCATAGTTGGCGAGTCGTCGATCGGCCTGGAGATCGCCTTTTGTTCCAGTGCGCTAAGCCCTGAAGGAAAAGGTCAAGTTGGCGATGCAATGGAGCAGTCGACGTGTCGCCAAATAGTTCCACGAAGCAATACCATATCGCCCAACGACTCAAAATGAGAAGAGGCTAAAGGCTAAAGCAAGAAGGCGAAGAAATTGACCAAACGGCAGATCGCCGAATGGATCATTGATCCCGACTAACTTCGCTGAAGGGTCCTTCGCAGCACATTTTCAAACACTATAAATGCTTGTTTAAATTTCTAGCTTAGTATCATATCACTATTAATCTTAGAACTTCTTACAGATTTTTAGAGAGTTTAAGTTTTAGAAGGTTTTGGAGACTTTGTTTTAAGACCTTGAAGATTCAAAGGATTTCAACTCCAAGAAATTGGACGTGGGTCTCTATGATTCTTCACTCTTGACGTGTTTTAAGACTTAATTATTCATACCCATTTTATGGAAACTGATATTGGTATTGATTTTTACCTCTTTTACATGTCTAGCTAAAACCCAATTCTTGGGGTGTGATTTTGTGAATATGGGTTAGATTATTTGTTGGGTCTTGCTTGTTGATGGTTTATTTGTTGTTTAAATGTGATTTCATTTAGTAGTTATGTATGAACTTAATGGGATTGTAGTTCAAATATGAGTTCATCTTAGTGTTTTTGGCTTCCTCGTGAGAGAGGTCGTAAAACTAAGACTACTAAACTAATAGCCGGTGGTATTGGATCGACATGGGTTCAACTCGAGAGAGTGAACCCTAGTCCTTTTCCCACACATTCAGCTCGAGAGAGTGAATGGGCTAAGGTGGAGGTTGTGCTTAATGAGTCAACTTGGTGTTCGATAGAAACTGAGTTAATTCAGGGTAAGTTGCTCTAGAGAGAATTTACCCCCACTATAGTCTAGCCTAGTTACAAATACTCAACAATTTACTATCAAAAGCATGTACCCGATAATTCAGTCTATCCCGTATTCCTATCACATCCCAAGAATCTCGTCTCTGTATCTCGTTTTCGTATATTTTTGCTGTTTTTAGTTGTTAATTACTACAAAAAACCCCCCATTGATAATTGACGCTTGCATCACCACTTTGATTTAGTATGTTTTTATTCGATAATGTTTTTAGCTATGACTAATTAGAACTAAATTTTATTTTTCTATTAATTCTCAAAACCACTCCCTTGGGACTCTACCCCAACCCTTGGTTGAGTTACTTTACTATTATACAATCGTAGACACTCGAATTGGAAGTTGTGTCTTCATTACATAAACATCAAAATGGTGCCGCTGCCGGGGAGTGGCGTTAATTGAGAATTTGTAGTTAAGTAAAACAATTTGTGTTGTTCTTAGTTGTAGTTCTACTTACTTAATTTCTAATTTTGTTTTGTTGGTTGTGTGACTATATCAAGAACCCCCTAGCACAAAGTTGAGTTGAAAGCTTCATTACCGATTAAGTTTCGACATAAGATTCTACTAGGTAAAGTAGAAAAAATCACATCTCCAAGAACATAATGAATTAGGTGGCCTATTACCTACAAAATTAAAGTTATTTGAGTCCTATTTCCAACATCACCAAGTTCGCCTAATTTCATTTTCGGAGTAAAAAGTTATGACTGTTTTACCTGAGTAAAAAGTTATGATCATTTTACTAGAGACTGTCATTACCAGGTTTTATGAGTCTATGAACGACGACTCCAACCGACGTGTCGTGGGTGGAACGATGACCAGTCTTGTCAGGTCTTCGATAAAGTACTGGGAGTCAACTTTAGGGACCCAAATCCTACGGATACAACCAACGGGCCATCGTTTGATCCCGTAAATGGACCTTTGAGCCTTAAAAACTCAATATAGAACCCACAGCTGTGATCTACAGTCCGTTGATCAAAAAACGAACCGTAGATGGACCCGTAGAAGGTTTTTTCACCAAATTTAAGAAGGGTAGTTATGTGTTTTTCACACACCTTCTAACCCTAAATCACGACCCTTATCCCTAAATTAAGGGTCGAAACAGTGTTAAAACATTATTTTATGTTCCTTAACACTTCAAAGACTTAGAGCAAGGATTCAAGAGGAAAAAAGCTAGGGTTTTCAACCGTTCTTCAAATTTCATCTATTTCAACAAGAACTTTGTTTTTTCCCAAGTATGTAAGGCTATCATAGTGTTGGACTAATTCGTCTTCACGCCCTACATTTACTTTCAAATTAGTAAATGAGTAATCTAAGGTTCTATCCTTAGATTTCAGTATTCTTTAGATGAGTTGATAATGAGTTTCGGAATTCTTGAGTTGTTGATTTTGAATTCTTATTGAAAATCATTGAATTGTAATACAATGTGAATCGTGATTATTGAGTTGATTGTTCATTACTATATTTTATCATGGAACCTATTTTATGTATTCAGCGAATACCTATTAAGGATCTTCTAAACAAAACATTACTGTTTAAACTGAGTATTGAGGAAGTAAAGAATATTTTGAGAAAGAGTATAAGGGAACTAAGTGTTTCCCAAAGGTTTGATTTTTACATGAAGAAAAAGAGTAGACTTTTTGAGAAAAGTTAAAAGTGTTTTCAGAAAGACTAAGTATAGAGTAGTTACCTCTTAGAGAAGTCCCTTTTTGAGTAATTATCCAAACTAGAATGTAATTTTACATTAAGCAAAGGGAAACCTCGTTTTCTAAATGAACTATGAGTCTCAGAGAGAGTTCATATCAGTTACCTCTTTTAAAAGGGTAGTTTGAGCAATTATCTCAAATCAAAGAAAAAGCAATGCTTTTATAAATTTGAGGAGTAGTATATATTATTGGGAGTAATATTTAGTACAGATATGGGGGAGAGTTCAGACAACTCACTGCCCCCATAAACCATGTCTTGCCCACATGGATACATGATCATACTTTTTAGATAAATCCTTATTGCTTAGTAGATCTACTTAGTTGAGGTGTTCTATATCCCAACACGATATATGATAGTCCTGGTAGCTTGGATTAGAGGTTGTATCATCACTTAGCTCATAGTGATGGTTGTCGGTTACAGAATCTCTCAAATAGAGTTAAAACTGTATTTTTATTATATCGCTTAATATGTTAAGTTCAGAGATGAGTAGGTATATTTGTAAGGTTTTAATGATTTCACTCCTTTATTTGTTTACATTCAATTAAGTATATATCTATATCTATTGTTGTCCTTTCATTCAGTTATTTGTTATTCAGCTATATTACATAATAATACATTCAATGTACTGATGTCATTCCAGCTGCATATTTTAATGATGCATATATAGGTGCATAGGATCCTCAACAAAAGTACATTGTGATCTTCGTCTGCTCGCCAGATTTTGAGTAAGATCTCATTGATTTCGGAGGACTCTAGTTTTATCAGTCATTAGTATTAGTAACATTTTGAGTAGTCATGGATCTTTTCCCGAAACTCATCTATATATAGTATAGGCTTCATAGATAGACCATTTTGGAGAGTGTTTAAGTTTCATATATTTTATTTATATTGTATGTTTCATACTTAGTATATTTGGTGAAGTTTTGAGATTCAGTACACTGTTTTAAATATTTCTTTCAACTTAATGCTTATGTATGCTTTTGTTAGTCTTCCCCTTGTAGTCAACTAGGATGAGGGTTCGCTTGAGAGCCAGGAATGTTTTCGAGTGCCGGCCATGTCCACGGTGTAGGCTCGGGTCGTAACAAATTTTGTATCAATGCCAGGGTTCCAGTGTCCTAGGGTGTCTATGATGCCATGTAAATTAGGATCTTATTCATGGTTGTGAGAGCCCCCACTTCTATAAATGAAAGACTACACACATTAAGGAAAAGTTTCCCTTATTTCGTACTCTAAATCGTGCAACAGAACTGTATCATAAGGAACTTACTCTGACTCATTTAGTTCTCATATCCTTTCTAATACCCCTCAAACTCAAGGTAGTTGAAAAGCATTGCCATATCCTTATGGATGAGTTACTCTCAACAAAAAATCTTGAGAAAGTCATGAGACTGCAGAGGGGCTTGAGTGAATCTTGTGAGTGAGTTTTAACTATTTAGTTTTGAAAGAAGCACTCATATTGATGTGAACTGTGCATTCAAGATAAAAGTGAGATGTAATCTCTTCTCTAAATCTTGCTTCAGTTGAGACTCTTATGAGTAAGTGTGTTTTAGAGATTTGGTAGTATTTGTTTTTCCCCGAAAAGATAGTATGAGTAACGATATTATAAGCAGTAGTAGTAAAAGTGCCCTGAGTTAGAAGAATGCATATTGGGTGTAATATCTAAGAAAATGAGATAGTGATGAGGTAAATTACGTTGGTACATTAATGCACCAAATAAGTTATTAATGATGAGTTTTCCTTTATGAGTAGACTAAGGAATAATATTTTTACTATAGAGTTCATGATAGAAGGTAGGGGAATAGTTACTAGTCAAGATGAGTTAGAGTATACTTTAACTAGAAGGGAGTTTATGTTGATGTGCCATCTTGTTAGTGAAGCCTAAGTATATGTGTTGAATAGAAGAGTAGAGTATTCATAAGTTGATAGATCTAAGCCACACTTATGATTTGTTTGGGAGATTCCATGATATTTAGAGGGTTATAAAACTAACTAGCCAATGATGTGTAGTGAGTAGGTAAGTGGTAGATAGGTTGTGAAAATGACCGCGACAATAATTTGTAAATAGGTAGGCAGAGAGATAGAGATTGACTACTTTTCATGAGATCTTAGTGGGCGAGTGTTTCATAATTTTATCTAGTAGTTGTAAGTTAGTATAGTAAGTGAGCAATTATATTGATATATGTTTTTAGTAATAGACAATAGGTTTGAATTTGAGATGAGTATCGTGATGAAAAGGATGGCAACATGGGGTGATGAGGTTAATTTTGAGATCTGATCCAGTAGATTTGACATAAAGTAGGTAAGGAATCAAGATGTTAGTTGGAATGAGTGTAAATGATACAAATGTGGGATTCTGACGTTTAGATGAGAGCAACGAAGTGTGTCTATGTCACTAGTTTAGCAAGAGCATTAAGTGGTGTATTTGTAGTCCTACGAGGTTCTAAATAAGTTTATGATTTTTTTCTTGTCTACCTAGGTAGTATAATTGAGTTGTTAATTTTTGTTAGACTTATGTAAGTATTATCTTTTATCCTTAAGAGTTTGGTAAAAGATATTTTATATAGCCTAGCCAATGATGAACCTCTTAAATACAGATCAAGTTCTATCTAGTTAACTAGATACGAACATAGAAGGACAGTATTAGTGGGCTAAGAAGGAAAAGGCACAGTATTACATGTTAGATTAAGTGGCTTTATAAGCCACTACGGGTAACGATTATATAAGGACTTGTATAGGAGTTGTAAGCAGATAAGAGAAGAAGTTTAGAAAGTAGCCTTAGAAGGAAATATTAGTGGATGCGCATGGAGAGTTTAGTACCAGTGAGAGTATAAGTTTTTGAGGATTAGAGTAAAGCAAATATATACTAGTTTACAGATAATGGAATAGATCCATAACTTTAAAGTGTCAGCTTCAAACTAAAGGAGAGATGATGAGAAATCTAGTCAAGTATTGAGTATCGGATAATGACATGTTCAAAAGGAGTTAGAGTGATATATCGATCCATATGCAAAAAGTGTTAGAGTGTTATATCGATCCATTCATACTCCGACGTATTCCTCAAAGTTCAGTCATTCCAAAATCCTGTTAATGTTTCTAATAAAAGAATTGAGTCTATGACCTATGCTCATACACTTTAGATATATTCACACCTAGCTCAGTTCCTGAATGAGGGGCAAAGACCTTAGCCCATTGATCTCAATCTTACTCCAAAAATTATGTATATCAGCATCATGATATGAACCTATTCATACAAGCACTCATGTATCATAGTATGTTTAGTCTCAAAAATTGATGATTTACTCTGAATGCCTAGCAACATAATGTTATGTCATGTTCTTATATCATAATTCTCGAATGGATCATGCTTATGATATTTCTCCCTAAAGATCTTTCAGTGATCCTTATTAGTTAGATAATGATGTTGATGATAGTAGCTGAGTGATGAAAGAAGGAGAAGTTTGATTTTTCCTATGTTGGTAGCAGTAGTGTACTTATTCAATCTAATGTTATAAAAGTGGAGGAAGGATGAATGAAGTGTTACTATGAGTAATAGTTAAATAAGAGAAATTAGTCGGTTCCTGGTATTAATGCGTGAAATTTCAGTTGATAAAGATGACGATATGATGAGGAATTTGTAGACGGATTGGTTAGTAAAAGCTCATGGAGTTGTTATAGTACTGGGGTTGAAGAAATAAAAATGGAAAAAATATTAGTAAAAAACCTAGCATGTTGTAAAAATAAAATAGCACCCCAATTTGGATGTACGGATAGGTATTATAAAAAGAAGTATAATAAAAGTAGAAGCTATAAAAAAATATATATCAAAATATACTATAAAAGGCCGAGAAGGAACTACTACGTAAAAAACTACAAAACTAAAAGACCATATAGACCAAAGAAAAAACTAACGGAATGTACTTGTTATAACTGTGGAAAATTAGGACACATAGCTAAAGATTGCAAATTACCTAAAAATCCAAAGAAAAAACAAATATCAGAAATATTAATAGATAATGAAAAATATATACAAATGGAATATATAGATTATGAATTAGAAAGCAATGATAGTATATATGAATTATCGGAAAATGAAATAAACGATAAAATAATAGAAAATAATTTAGTAATAGAATCAGATAATGAATTCTATATAGATGACTGAGAAAGATATACAAATAATAACTAAAGAAGAATATCAAGATGAAGAATCTTTAGAACAAAAAATAATATTTGATAATAATATATTTGAACAAATAAAAGGAAAAGAATTAGACCTAAGCATAGAAAAAATATTAGAAGTACCAACAATAAAAAATTGGTTTAAAAGACAAAAAGAAGAATATTATGTGGTAAGCCAAAAGGAACATATTATAGATTGTAAATACACCAAAGGCAAGGCTAAAATACCAATAATAAACAAAAGGATAATAAATAAAGAAATACAAGATATTAAAGCTAAAAACCCAATTAAATATGTACACTTAGGAGGAACAGAAATACTAATAAAAGCATGTTTCAGAGAAGGAATAGATACACCTATAGAAATATACTTAGCAGACGATAGAATTATACTACCTATAGAAAAAAAGTATAATAAGTGCAGTAAAAGGGAACCTAATGTATTAGAAATTTAAATTTATAATAAGTGTTAACTACTCAGTAGCAATAAATGATAGAAACATAGATAAATTGTTAGTATTATATTGGAAAATGTCAGGAATAGAACTAGCCCCAAGAAGTAAGATATTTACAACAAGATGTAAAAATTTATATGTACTAACGACAAAACATAAAATAGTGGAAAAAAATAAGATAAACAAGATAAAAATAGAAAATCCTTTTGAAAAAATAGTTACAGTTATAGATAATAATGACTATAGTTACACAGAGATTGATGTAGAAGAAGACTTAGAGACAGTAAAAGAAAGATTAAGCACATCAAGTTCAAAAAGAATAAACTATGAAATACCTCAAACATCATCATCAAAAATAAGTACATCAAGACAAATAGATTACCAAACTCCTAAACCAATAGGACAAATGATAGAAGAATTAAAACCATATCATTACTATATAACGGGAGTAATGGCACAACGAAAATACCTAATATTAATAAATACTGGACAAGAAGAAAATTATATCACAAGAGAATTAGTAATAGAAGATGAGATAATAACTTATGCACAATCATGTTCTGAACTACCGAAAGCATTAATAAATACTAAAGAGACAACAGAAGAGGAAATAATTATTGGAGGAATACTAATGGTAATAAAATTTAAAATTTATCAAGGAAATGAAAATATTACACTAGGAATAAAATGGTTAGAACAAGTAAAACCATATAATTTAGAAGATAAACAATTAACAATAAATTATGAAAATAAAAAAGTAATAATAAAAAGAACTTTATTATGATAACATGAAAACATGAAAATATATATACTTGCAAAGATAATAATAGAAGGATATTACAACAGATATTATACACCAATGATAGATATAGGAGCAAAAGCTAATATATGTAAATACAATTGCCTACCAGAAGATAAATGGGAAAAAATAAAAACACCGTTAGTAGTAACAGGATTTAATAATGAAGGGAGTATGATCACATATAAAGCAAGGAATATAAAAATACAAATATGGATAAAATATTAACCATAGAAGAAATGTATAACTTTGAATTGACAACAAAAGATATGCTATTAGGAATGTCATTTTTAGAAAAATTATACCCACATATAATAACAAAGACACACTGGTGGTTCACAACACCATGTAAACACAAAGTAGGAGCAAAAAGAGTAAATAATAAAAAACGAAAAACAACAGAATGGATAAAAAGAAGTGAAAAAATAACACAAAAATTAGAAAATATAAAAGAAGAAGACCCTAAAATAGAATTAATTATATTCTCCATAGACAAAGTAAAAAATAATTAAAGACAAATTAGAATTATTATATAGTGAAGATCCTCTACAAGGATGGGAAAAACATAAAACAAAAATAAAAATTGAACTAATAGATAATAATAGTATAATAACACAAAAACCATTAAAGTATAATTTTAATGATTTAACAGAATTTAAAATACACATAAATGAATTACTAGAAAAAGGGTATATACAAGAAAGCAATAGTAAGCATACAAGCCCAGCATTTATCATAAATAAACATAGTGAACAAAAAAGAGGAAAAAGTAGAATGGTTATTGATTATAGAAATTTAAATGCAAAAACTAAAACATATAATTACCCAATACCAAATAAAATATTAAA
>JAJOOR010021468.1:0-13823 GCA_036250505.1 Solanum acaule | reverse complement strand
ATGTTAGGTTAGTAATTGATTGACAATATGTTCAAAATATTATAAGCTGAATGATTATTCAATAGTAAAATATTCATTAATTTATTGCATTTAAAAATCCAAGAACACTAATATAAATCCAAAAATGTTAATATCAATTTTATAAATCATATTTGAATGAAACAATGCAAAATCTATGATAACAAGTTAAATTAATCTCAATATGACACATATCATTATATCATGATGTGTTTCTAAATGTATGTAGTGTACAAGTTGACAATGTTAATCAAAGTCCAATTTTGGCCAAAAGTTAAAAGTTAAAACGCCTAATGGTACAAACTGAATATGAAAACCTCAAAATCTAAACCAACCATCCTATTAGACGAAAAATGACCTTCCAGAGCTAACCGCACTGACGAAATTCAAATTTCAGCATGTTTCCCAAAAAAATAGACCTAATTCAAATTTTAGCCAAAAGTTAAAAGTTAAAACGCTTAACGACACAAACTAAAAATAAAAGTCTCAAAACCCGAACCAACCATCCTATGAGACCAAAACTGAACTTATATGGCTAACTGCAGTGACACAATTTCAATTTGAGCACAATTACCAAAAATATTGACTAAAGTGAAATTTTGGCCAAAACTTAAAAATTATAATGCCTAACGGCACAAACTAAAACGGAAGCCTCAAAACCTGAACCTTCTATCTTATTACATCAAAAATGACCTTCTGCATCTAACTGCACTGACGAAATTCTCATTTGAGCACGTTTATCAAATATATTGACTGAAGTTAAATTTTGGCCAAAATTTATAAGTTAAAACACCTAATGGCACACACTAAAAATGAAATCCTCAAAACCAGAATCAACCATCCTAATAGATAAAAATGACCTTTGGAGTTAATTACGCTAACAAAATTCTCATATGAGCTCGTTCACAAAAATATTGACCAAAGTCAAATTTTGAGAATTCCGTTGGTAATTCATTGATAGAATGTTGCTAAATTTGGCGCCATTTTTTCCAGCCGTATTTACCAACTAAAATACTTAGTTAGTAAGATTTTGGTTGGTAATCTGTTAGAATTTCATTGTTAAGTTTTAAATATAATTCGGTTAGAAATATGTTGGTAATTTGTTAGTAGAATACTAACCACTTAAGTTGTTAGTAAAATCTGTTGGCAATTTGGGGTTTTTTTGTAGTGCAAACTTTGATCACAATAGCGTAGATATAGGAGCTTGCATCACATAACTTGGAGACGAAGACTTCTTTATATGCGGATGACGTGTGGATCACCACTAAAGAGCAAAGTTTTTCTATGTATTTCTTTGTCTTTTTCTTGTCTTATGAAAGCCCCTTTATATAGACGTGAGTTGAGATTTTGTGGGTATTTTGGTCTTCAAGTAATTATTTTATAGAATCTTGAGCTTGAAGAACATGAGTTGGGCTCGTCTTGTCAACTTAACAAACTGACCCAAATATAATTTGAACTTTATTAAAGTCACATGATCTTTAACTCAAATATTAATCCAATTTGTTTTTACCAATAATTTACTTTGATCAACATATCGTTAACTTAAAAATTAATCCAAAATTTACTATAAACCACTACTCACACACTCTATTTTCTTTACAAACTATTTTCATTCACTGCTTGTGAAGTGCTCCTCTACTCTCTCTCTATTTCTTGTTGGTGTATTGAATGAGGAAACAACATCTCTTTTTATACATTATTTATGCCCTTCCGTTCAACAATACTTGTCTATTATTTACTTTGCACACTTCTTAAGAAACTATAAATAGAATGGTAATTTTATTTTATCACTCTTTGAATATAATAAATACAATGTCTTGAAAAATGTAAAAGTGAAATGTTTATAATTAATGATAAGAGTAAATTAGGAACTAAATATAAAATTATCCATTGATTTCATATAGTGGACAAGTATATATTGTTGGACATTCCAAAATAGTATAGTAAACAACTATTGTTGAACGGAGGAAGTGTTTATAAAATTTGGTTCTGTGCCTACCTTTTAATTTGCCAAGTTGCCAATATGCAGTTGTAGCAAATTACTTTATATTGATAATTTAATCCATATGCCCTGGAATTCCTTGCAGCAAATTAAATTACTTCATATTCTAGCAGGTATTTCATAGCTAAATTTAATACAGGTGGTCAATACTCCCATGTTTTGTATAGTATAAAGAATGTTTTCTCTGTATGATTTAAAATTTATTGATACTGTTAGTATATGCAACTTAAGTTTTTAAAAATTATATGGCAGGATGCAACGTTTGGGATAAAACAATATTTTCTAAACGTATTAAGAAGAAGTGTATCACAACTTAGCAATATATGATAGATGTTAAAAATGTATTTGTATTAAATGTTTATATATACACTTTTTACACTTAATTATAGTTAATTAATTCATAATTTGATTTTATTCAATCACTTAATCACAGTAATTTGAGTTAATTTGATATTTTATCGAGGTTGCAAAAAAGGTAAGTACATGTTAAAGGCATTAGTAATTCATTGTTTTTCAATTATGTGTGAAGTACTTTTTCAACAGAAATAAATAAAATATTATACATTTTTTCTTCTTCAAAATATATATACAAACATTTATAGAATAGGAAATTAAAATGTTATGGATAAAGAAATTGAAAATGTGCTTACCTAATGACTATATGACACCGAAACTCCTTCAACAAAGGTTTAATACATGGTGAAAACCCCTTTAATTTGTCTTCATATTTTATTTAGACACTTGAACAAAGTAGTTATGTTTTAATTGGTCTTCTTGTAATTTTAAAAAAAAAATTGGTCTTCTTGTACCACAATCTATTTCTGTCCCATAGTGAAATTAACCTGATATAACAATTGAGGTTATGTGTATCCTCTTTTTTAATTATATATAGCAACCTCAAATAGAAAATGTCTAAGCTTTTACAACTTATTGAGGCAAGTATGTATAATTAAAAGAGATGACATATTTATGTGGTTATTTTAACTATAGAAATTAAAGAATGAGAATTGAGAACACACACAAAAAAAAGTTCAAAATTTAAGCTTAAAAGTATTTAATTGAAACAATATTTATTAGAAGTTAAGATGTTCAATTGGAAAAATACTTAATCCGAGTGTTTTATGAAATGAAATATTCTGACAAATTTAAGAGGCGGACTATAACCATCTATTAAGCCTTCAAACAAATATAAAATGATACTTATAAATTATAATAAAAACAAGGGAGCATATGATATGAACAACACAAACCACAATAGATACCATTACATAGAAAGATGTTTACACATCAAACTTAGTTACAGACTTCACTAGCAAGATTTGTTAAACAACAACATACTAAAAACACAAATCATAACACACATAGAAAGATGTCTTACACATCAGTCTAGATTACAAACATCACAAGCCAATTTATTTTCTGAAAATAAAAACACACATAAAACACTCGAAACATTGATATTTCTTATTTATTTATATAATAATTCTCTCTGCATCATCATTGATTTTTCTTCATGTTGGCGCCCTTGCGGTGACACTTGCATTTGCAAAGCCTCGCAACACTGAAAAATAAATAAATATAAGTATTAAATTAAAATTTTGATAATAGAAAATCGTTAAAAAATGGAAATAAATAATTAATGAGATTTAAAATTCGAACCCTATCATTCTTTCAGCAGCACGGAGCTCCATCTTAACTTCATTCATCTCACGACGCATCGACTGTGAAAATGAAATAAAATAAAATGTAAAGTTAATATTATTTTTTGTATAATAAATTGTAAAAATCGTGGAATTATATAATAATTACCTCAACCCTGGAGTTCAATTGAGACGCATTCAAGTCGGGACATGACAAAAAAGAAAAAAATATTGGTAATTAATAAGATTTAGATGATAAAAGAAATAGATTTAATATAATTATGCGCTAAACTATAGTATAATTTTAACGAAAAAAATCAGCAAATGAAAGAGAGAGAGAATTAACCATGCGTGCTTTGCAAGACGAAACATACATGCATGATGAGACATCACCCGCAAAATTGCCTGATCAAGTAGATAAATAAATAAATTAAAAATAAAGATAAATACTTTTTTAAAAAAGATACAAAAATGATGTAAATATAATAAGATGATGTCAAAAAGGAGAAAATTGTGATTTTAAATATTTTTCCATGTAAAATATGTTTTATGAATCATGTTAATTATAACATTTTAAAAAAAATAAGTCTAGGAATAATAATGGTTTTTCAAGTTTTTTAAGATACATTTTTGGCTATCAAAATTAAGGTTTTATGTCATTAAAAACACACACATATATATATATATCTCCATATATATATCTCCAATGAAAACAAGAAAAGTAATATGAAATTAATAGTATAAGATTTCAACCTGTCTGCGACGTGATTCAGTGGGAGGGGCATACTCAACATTAACACAAGTGATGCTACAACAAAGAATAAAAACAAATGTTAATTATTAATCTAAAAAAACTACAAATAAAATTAGCTCTTTTATCTAAAAAAAATAATAATTAAACAAAACACACATATATACACACATACATAGGGAAATAGTTAATTAATTAGAAACATTTAAAACATGATCTTCAATACTAACAACTATAAAATTGGAAGTTAGCATACATCCTCTCAATTACTCAACCATAAACTATAATTTATGACATAACATATATACACGTGACTCATTTAAAAAAAAGATATATAAAAATAGAATAAATCACAAAAACATTGTCAAAACCACTTCATTTATATCTCCTCTCAACTAACACTTCACTTATTAGTGAAAAAGTAAGGTTTTTTTTTTTGGATAAAAACAATAAATGACTTCTTATTAATTTTATAAGACAAAACAAACATTTAATAGTAAATTCAATTTGTCAAAAACTTTTTACTTTTCAAGAGAAATAATAAATTCAGATGAAGATTTTTAAACTAGAAGACAATAATTTTTTTTAATGATCTAGGAAGTTCATAGATCTTTTGCATGATCTTTTAAAAAAAAAAGATTAAAAAGAAAAATAAAATTGAAGAAAAAATCTGTGAAAATAAGTTATTTTTAGTAATCAAACACCAAAAAAATATTAAAAGGGGAAAGAAGAGTTTATGCTTATTAAGGACTGTTGTGTATAGTGAGACAATATTTTTCCCAAAAAAGAAAAAAAAAACATTTTCCCAAGTGGAAAATGACATAAATGAAAACATCTATAAAAAGAAAAACATTTTTTTTGGCGACCAAACATAGAAAACTATATTAAAAAATGGGAAAAAAATTTCTAAGCTTTTCCTTTTTTAGCAATAGTTTTTTAAAGATAGTTTCTAAATTTTACAATAACAACTACAACAACAACGTATTTAATAAAATTTCACAGATGAATTTTGAGAAGGTAAGGTAGAGTGTACGTAGACCATACCCCTACCTTATGAAAATAGAGAGACTCTTTCCTAAATTTTACAAAAACAACATATCCAGTGAAATCAAACAACTGGTTGAATTTGAGAAGGGTAGACTGTAGGTAGACCTTGCCCTTGCCTCGTGAAGGTAAATAAACTGTAGCCAAAAGACCCTCATCTCAAGTAGCATAACAAACATATAGAAAATACAACAACAACAACTACAATTACCCAGAGAAATCCCACTAAGTAGGGTCTGGGAAGAGCAGCTAGGGTGTATACAAACTTTACCACTACTTCGTGGAGATAGAGAGGCCGTTTCTGAAGCATATAGAAAATAGGGAGACAAAATTTCTTGTGGTGGCTCACCTTGACCGCGGAGTGCTGTGGTTGGCTGAGTGAGCATCAAAATCATCATTCTCAGCCATTACACCAAACAAAGAACAACAAGAAAGACTTAGAAAAATGAAAAATTAGAACAAGTAAAGTAACTCTCTTTTTTCTCTCTTAGAATTGCTTTGATGAATGAAATAGAAGAAAATGGGGTGGTTTATATAGGAAATTTTGTAGTGAAGCTCTCATAATTTCTTTATTTTTATAATTTATTTATTTTTATATTAATTCAGCAAATTTGGCATCAACTTGAAGTGAGTCATGACGTTGGGTTTGTAGTTTGAGATCTTTCTTTCTTTCTTGCATGGATTTAACAAGTGTTGTTAATTCTTTTGAAACTTGTCGGTATAGTGCATGATCACATGAAAACTTCTTCTCACTAATTTCCCTTGGTTTATTTTTTTAATAAAGATAGAAAATAAGTGTTTGAGTATAAAATTACACTACTTTATTTTTTGGCATTTTCTTTTCTTTCTCTTAACTAGGGGCGTACAAAATCGAACCGAAAACCGAATCAAACCGAAAAAAAAATCCGACTAGTGGTTTGGTTTGACTTGGTTTGAAAAAAAAACCCGACTGTATTTGGGTTGGTTTGGTTTTAACTAAAAAAAACCAACCCGAGACCAAACCAACTTGACACTATATATGTAATTTTAAAATTTTATTTTATACATAAAAATATTTACTTTGCTTTAATTTTAAAATATTTCTTATACTATTTAATACTCCCTTTGTCCCAATTTATGTGGCATTTTTCATTTTTCTAGAGTCAAACAGTTTAAGTTTGACCGGGAATTTGCGCATGAAATCTTCAATTTTTTGAAATGAAATTTATATATTTGTAAACTACGTAATAAGTACTATAAGTCACAACAATTGATAATTCAAAATGTTTAAAAGATCTATGAAAAATTTACAGTCAAAGTTAGGCTTGTTTGAATCTCGAAATCCGAAAAGTGCCACATAAAATGGGACGGAGGGAGTAGTTTTTATCTTTTAATATATTATTTCAAGTTTAAAACTTAGAATTCGGAATGGTCCAATAAAGATAATAGTTCATAGATGTTGATAATTATAATAAAACTTAAATCAAAATCAAATCAATACTAATGCAAAAAAGAAAATCAATTAAACACTATGAATGACAATAATATTGAATATTTGTTCTTTAGTTTTACATTGGTTTAGACAATTAAAATACATAATCTAATTTTAATTTTCCTTAAATATTTAGTAATGTTACTAATACTTATTAAGCTTATTTTAGCATGATTTAGTACTTTTAAATTATGATCATTTTCATTATGACTTTGCAATATTTATTTTATATGATTTCATTATTATTTTTTATTGAATATTTTTGTTTCATCAGTTCTCATCTCATATTTTGTGTTATTTTTTTAAGAAACACCTTAGATAATTACATTTTGGTTGGACTAAAGAAATATTTGGAGCCCAAGTTAATTATATGTTTGTATGCAAACTTTACCGAAAAAATCCAAAAATCTAAAAAAATCCGAGGTTTATTAGTTTGGTTTGATTTATAAATTTAAAAATTCGACACAATGGTTGGTCTGGTATTTGAAAAACCCGAACCAACCCAAGGTTGAAAAACCCGAAAAAATTCGATTTGGTTTATAAATTTAAATTTTTTACACTGATTGGTTTGATATTTGAAAAATCCGAACCAACCCGGTCATGTACACCCCTACTCTTAACTCTTAAGTATATATCATAATGAGGGATATGAAGTGTGAACAAATCAGTAATGATTATGATGGTATGAATAAGATCTGCATTCTTAATCAGAAGTATTTTTGGAATTGACCCCATAGATTCCTTTTAGGGAGCGTTTAAGTAGTGTTTGACGATATCAATACTGATTGTGTATAATTCTTTGATGATCATAAATCAGAGAGATTTCATGTTCAAGTCCTGAATATTAAAAGAGCATTACCTCTTATAAATGAGTTGTAATCAATCAAAACCTCAATACGAAAATAAAAACAGAAGTGGTTGGAAGAAAAGTTTGCCTTTTTTTAGGGGATAGAGTAGTTTGAATTGAATACAAACAATTTAAGGCGTTTCATTTTTTGAAAAGAAAATATGGAGAGGTCCGCCAACTGCTATCATTTGAAACAATTTATTATTTATCAATGGTCCAAAGTCATGTTTCTGTTACTAAAATTAAAATTATAGGTCCAATATGAACAGTATTATTGTATCTACTCAGTGGTCCATTAAACAATTAATTCATATTCCAAATATTTAATTTCAGATTTTCGATATATTGATTCACAAAAGGAAACATACATTCAAGTGCATTCATTTCTTTATCTATTTATAATATATACTAAAATAGTGAAAATATCCTAAATGTAAAACTGAATTACTAAAATAAGGAGAGACATTTTGACAAATCTAATTATAACTTTAGACAACACAATTTTTCAATTATAAATGACGTTGTCAAAAGTGTCTCCATTAGTAAGAATTATAAAATAATAAAAAAAGAGTCTAATTATAAGTATAACTTTGTATGCAAGAAGTATTTATTAATTTTATGACTTTGGTTTTCTCCAAAAATAATATAGAACCTATCCTTATATAATAATGTTAAATATTTAATGAAGTTTAGTGTAACCGTTTTTGTCGAGATATTACCATCAGTCTTTCTTATATTGTATTCATAATAAAATATAAGTGTTATATAAGTACAACTTAACCCACAACTATGAAGGAGATCAGCTTTAGTACCAAATGATTTGGCTTTTTGGGGTATTAATATAAGTAAGAATTATAAAAGTTTCACTATGTAAATTCTATAAGAAAAAATAGATTACTGATTACCTAGGATAGGAAGAACCTTCTAGCTGAAGTGGTAATAATTTGATGGTCTTTATTTTTATCTTAGGATATGTGGATATATATTTTTATTAAAATCATGAGTTGGCTAAATATAGGAATTTACATTCATCATTTTCCACAACATGAATTTTTTCTCATCTTCATTTTATTCTTCAAACTTATTTTTCAATAATTTTTATGTGTTGCTTTTATTAAAAGTTTTATTTAATTGTATGGAATATACGTAAATCTTTGTGTCTTGTGTGATTGGTTTATTCTTGTCTTGTTATTTTTGTTTGATTGATATATTTATTGTCCATTCTTCATATTGCTTGATTTAATTTGTCTTCTTTTGGTTCAAATTGAAAGGAAAAATTTAGACTTAGATACTATTCCGTTGTTATTTTGTCGAACATTTTTGTTAGTGTCTAACTTTGCGCGCGTATCAAAAGTTTAATATGGAGATTAATTATGAAATAGTTGAAGCGTCTGAGAGGGTAAATGTTTTCAATGCAAATAAGTGATTTTTCCTTTTTCTTTTACTTTCACACGATATATAATAACAAGATCATCAAATAGATGCTTAATTTATTATAAGTGTATTTTATTTGAATACTAGATACAGGTGCCCGTGCTAGCACGGACCCAAGATCTTTGTATTTTTTAAAATTTTTTTATTTATGTGATATATGTAGAATTTAGAAAGTTGAATAAATTTGATATGATTTTTAGATATATAAGTGGTTAATTATTTTTTGTTTGCGCAAATTTATTGTGAAGAGGTCCATTAAGATGTCTATAATTAAAGTATTTTTCGTCATCAACTGTTAATTTTTTACTCAAAGTAGTTACAAGATATAAACAAATATTACCGATATTCAAAATAATAAAGCAATAACTAAAGAATAAAAGGGAAAAAGGTCAGAAATATATCCGAACTTAGACCGAAATTGCTGTAACAATACCAAACTTTGGAAATGACCTTTTATCCCCCTGCACTATTTAATAGTGTATTTTAAAGGTATATATGTGGCCACGTGGACATCATAAATATTGCATCATTATAAATAATAATGTGTCCACGTGGACACATATATACCATTAAAATATACTATTAAATAGTGCAGGGGGGTAAAAGGTCCTCTATAAAGTTTGGTATCGTAACAACAATTTCGGCCGCCAAAGTTGGAGTATTTTTCAGACCATTTTCCCAATTTAAAACTAAAAGTCATAGCTAAAAAGGATTCCATAATTTCGAAAAAATTATACACTAATTAAATTAAAGTAGAACAAAAGAAATACATTTTAAAATTTCCGAAACACACTGAAGGAGGCACATCGATTTTAAAAGTCATAGCTAAAAAGGATTCCATAATTTCGAAAAAAGTATACACCAATTAAATTAAAGTGAATCAAAAAAAATAAATTTTTAATTTTTTTTCCAGAAACATGCTGAAGTAGGCACGTCGATGGAGAACTAAAAGTCAGAGCTAAAAATGATTCTATAAGTTTGAAAAATTATACACTAATTAAATTAAAGTAGACCAAAAGAAATAAATTTTTGAATTTTTTTCTGAAACACGCTAAAGCAGGCACATCGATTTTAAAAGTCTTATCTAAAAAGGATTTCATAATTTCAAAAAATTATACATTAATTAAATTAAAATAGAACCAAAAAAATAATTTTTAATTTAATTTTCAGAAAGACGCTGAAGCAGGCATGTTGACGTGCCTGCTTCAGCACTAACTGTCTCTTATAAGTTAAAATTTATATTTAATTTGTGGATAATGCTCAACTTTTATTATTTTTGTTTACTTTAATTTGTCGTGTACATCGATATAATTTTTCGTGTACGCTGATTTATTGTTCAGGTGTGCCCTAACTGACGTGCATTTTTGGTAACAGATATATATTCAGGATATGTAAACAATAGTCATACGTACAACAACGGTTGTCCGTGTGCCCTAACTAGCGTCCATCATTTGGTAACATGTATTCAATTTGCGGACAATATGTTCAACTTATCTCTTGTTTTGATTAGTTTACTTTAATTTGTCGCGTGTAACAATTATTCAGGTGTTCCCTAAACTAACATATTTTTTTGGTACCAGGTATATTGAGGGAGATGTCAACAACTGTTACGTGTACGACAATAGATATTACGTATTTCGTAAAGTGTTGTATGTTTTTAGGTAACCGTTATATTTGGTGATTTTAACTTGAAGAGAGACTTCACAAATTAGGGTTTAAATTTAGGAATGTGCAAAAAGGAAATGAAAAGCTTTTTTCCATTTACTATTCAATTAACTACGTCTATGTCACTCTTTGAGCCGACATTCTAGATGTGACCAACATTTGGTGTCATTGTTGATCCGAGCGTACTCAAAACATGGTATTAGACATGATCATACATCTAAATATAAGCGAAAAATATAATTTTAAAACATTCAAAGTGTCAAGTTTTGTAAAAGAAATAATTCAGAACTGGTTCGTCCTTGGGATCATTCGTAACACTTTTGGGGTGTTACAATATCTCTGCCTTGATTTAATTCTTCCTAGAATGATGGTCAAGCTGAAGTGAAAGAGAAAGGAGTTACTTTTACTATCTATCTCACTATAGAACTTGCCTAATATCATACATATAATTGGTTCATACTAAGACTTTGGAACTCAACTAAAGCATGTATGACACAAACGTTCATATAAGATTACAAGGTGACAGATCGTGATATGAAATTTCTAAGAATCTTTATAGAAAGGAAGTTACTACCTCAAACGTGTACATCGAAATTTCTCATAACATTCTGAAAAAAGAATCATGGGCACGATTCATGTGAGACATTATGTATGAAGCAATATTAGGGTCTGAGTACCTTAGTCGACTGACATGAGTTCATAAGACATAAATGATATAGATTTGAGCATATGTCACTCTCTATCTGAAGTTATGCGATATGAGACATGGGTACCTTGGACACGGAGCAAGAACATGGCTACTATGCCTTGAGGGATACATGATAGCTTTTAAACTTAGCAACACTTCTCAATTATGCGCTTCTTTCTGAATACTAGACTTCATTAGCTGCAACTCATAGCTCCCACAAGGGTATATGATTACTCTTACCAAGGTTTAAGTCTAATTCCATTCCCCTTACTGTGTTCAAGTCTAAATCAGAGTCACAAGATGCTACACATAAGATGATCATACTAATCTAAATCACATAACCATTTATGTACTTGTAGGGACTTTCATCCCCAAAAATACTACTTCTTACCACTTCGTTAGATGGGTCTCAAGTTCTAATTAAGAAGTCATCTGTCACATAATGCAATCATCCATCTGCTTTCAACACCATATTCATGCCTATCACTATATCGACTTCATGAAATTTTAGGTAACTAATTCTTCTAAAAATTTCCTATATTCCTATCATCTATACAAGCTAAAATATCATGAACTACTATAAAAGGGAAGCAACAAATATTCTTATCTAGATACTACATATAATTAAGCCTCATCTCAATTTTCCTCCACACTCAAAACTTTATGCGGAATAAACGTACTATGATACTCACCATAGGGTGCGTCTACCCTCTCATCTAAGTCAATACTCAACTGTTATCAATATCACTATAAAAGCTTAGAGCGAAAGATCATAAGCACGATTCATTCGAGAAATTTAATATGAGAACATGCATAACGTAACATTATTTCACTAGCCATTAAAGGTATATCACGAGTTTAAGCGACTGAGCATACTGTGACGCATGAGTGCATACATTTTATGATTTATGTAACATAGATTTGAAAAATTCTCTTACTATAGTTTTATGTCGTTTGATTTATCATTGACATGATTTGCAATTGTAAGCTAATGCATGACACCTTGATTCTTTCGAACCCAACAAGTGGTATCAAAGTCTATGATCCAATGGTTCAATGAGGTTGAAGAGAGATTGAAGCGATTTCAAATCAATTTGCTGATAATGAAGATTATGTCCCACTACACGTGGATAAAAAAATCAACTATATTCTCAACAATCTTGCTTCTTTATCTTTAAAAACAAAATTAATTTTCAACTCATGCTTACTTTTACGCATGAGTTCCACTCTCAACCTGCTCATAACATTTAACACACGACTCCGATATTATTAACCTTTGTTTACTTTAGCGCACATGACTTCAATTTTTAACCCATATCACATTTTAATCATGGTAAATAGCAGAGATATATGAAGTTTGAGTGAAGAAAGCGGATCAAGTTTTTTCAAGAAAATCCAGTCAAAAGGGGAGATTTGTTAGAGTTTTGCTCCTATTTTTCTTGCCATATTTGAGTTTTACTTTTCCCTTGAAGGAAAGTCAAAGCATTACCATAATTGGTTTTAATTTTCTAAAAAGGAAAATATAATTATCTTCCATATTTGGTTATTCTTTTCTTAAAGGAAACGTTTGGAACTCTATAAATGGAAGATGCCTCGTTTCGATCATAAGAAAAAAAACACAATAACATCCACATTGTAGTCATTAAAAGAATTTGTTTATGGGAAAATTTCCTCTTTACAGTTTTTATACTTTGCTTAGTTTTTGTTTATGGGAAAATTTTCTCTTTGCTTAGTTTTAAATATGTAGGCTAATTGGTCAAACCATGTAATAATATTATATATCTTTTAATACAATTTTATGTGTCGTCTAATTTATTGCCGATATGAGTTGCAATTCTAAAATTCCGCAAGACACCCTAATTCTTTCGAATTCAACAATGATCACTCGTATGGTTGTTGTGAGATTTGGTCTCTCTCTAAAAAAAGACCCTTCCAATAGCTTTATTATATAAATGCAAAATGATCTGATGGACCCCTATACTTGTATGAATTTGTAATATGGACCCTTCTACTTAACATTTTATCAACTGAACCCTTAAACTCATTAAAACACAATATATCAAACCCCTTTGACCATTGACCATGCTTATGTGAAATTAAGATGGATGAGTTGGCGAGAGTGTGTAACCACACACATGTAAAGGCAAGTGCATAACATATTTATATTTTAAAAAATATGAAATAATATTTTTTTTTAATAAAAGTCATCTTCTTCCCCTCTCATCACCTTCTTCAGTCACCCCCCCCCCCCCACCCCCCCGGA